>JAPEUT010000400.1:0-19325 GCA_027946375.1 Neodidymelliopsis sp. IMI 364377
GTGCCGAGGGCCATTTTGGGTGGGGCTGAGAAGTTTAGACGTATGTGTTGCGGGTGTTGAGAGCTTCGTAGTTGTTGGTATTGATGTGGCTGTCGTAGGGTTGGTGATGTCATTTTCGGAAAGGTTCCGACGTCGTGTAAACTTCGTGTCAGTCCGACTACTCTACAGCGTAAATCTTCCACTTCGACCTTTCTTTCTGCGCAGATCAATCTAGACAAAGTCAATATCCTTCTACAATTTCAGTCTATTTCTCCAGAATGAAAAGCTCATGTTCTCATCACCTAGAAAACCCCACTACCTCCACACCACGCACAAAACCAAACCCCAGCAATTCATCACCCCCACACGGCACCCCGAAGACCACCCCAACTACACCTAACCCCCATTATACAACTCCAACATAAACAACTCAAGACCACACCAGCACAGCAACCAAACGTCCCTCACTCACAGCTCCTGCCCAACTCTCAAAAACAACACGTAAACCCCCCATAAATCCTGCTCTCTTCAACATCGACAGCTGCACCATAACCTCCCACAGCCAGAACGAGTAGAGGAGTTAGATCTATTGAGTAAGAACCAGATAATCCAAGTCCGATTCGTTGCCTGTAATGGATAGCCAGATATAAACTTCATGCCAAAAAAAAAGGTATCCAAGCGCCGTAGAATATAAGCGATAACCACCACCGAGTGCGGCACGGAACGGATCGTCCCTTGAGGCTTAACTAGCTAGCTAGTTCCAACACTCCCGGCTATAGAGCAGCTCTTCTACAGACGAAGCGACTCCATCCTCTTGATATAAAGCCATTGGTGTCTTTCCAGAGAGTCGGAAGAGCTGCGATGGTTCGGGTGTAGAAGATCTGAAAAAAAAAGGTCACTATTAACTACTCACTGTTTGCGTAAAAGTAAGGGAAGAAGTAATGGTAATGTTTGGTTGTTTGGGTATTTCGTATTGAATTTCTCTTTCTCCCCCCTTTTCTCTCTCTCTATTGTTCAAGCGCTGAGAAAAGCCCATATGCTCAAGTTGTGGTACAAGGGCTTGAACGCATCGTCACCGTGCGCCTTTGCTATATGTGGAACCCAGGGATTCGAGAACGCTTTACACGGAAAAAAACACCATAGTCATCCTCCTATATCGTATGATGGGGCGAGTGGACAGAACTGCGCTGCAGTGTTGCTACTATTTGTGGCTCCGAGGGAAGATGAATGAAGAGGCGTTGGACAAAGGAGAGAGAACGCCCCGCCTGTCGCTATGATGGGGTTGAATGGGGATGGGCTGCGACGGTGAACTAGCTGGTGCAGACGTGGTGGGGTACAAGATACCGACAACGCCAGTACAAGAAAGAAGAAAGGTTCCCTAAAGGGCGTAGGATCTACCTACTACGAAGGAAAGAAAAGAGGAGCGCTCGAAAGGAAGAATTGTGTAGGAGAAGAAAAGATGGAAAAGGGGAAGTGAGAAAGAGAGCGCTAGCAATCAACCAATTGCACCCTCTGACTCTTACGATTCCCAATCTCCACCAATGTCGGCGTCAACGCCATTCGTTCGCCTAACCGCCTCTCAGGACTCTTCTCCAGATCTGTCGTCGTGCGCATCAGCGTGCGTGGTCGTGTCGCCTTGCTTACACTAACGCTACGCGCAATGCCTACTGTGGTTGTTGCTGTTGCGTTGTTGACTTTCGGTTTTCGTTGGCTGGTTGAGCGCTGGATGACGGGGCGGTCGGTTGGAATTGAGCGGGTGGTGGACTCGGCGGAGAGGGGCGGGCTGAGCAGCATTTGTAGGTTCTGCAGCGGAGAGGAGACTTCGAGCGGGGAGGAGGAGGGGTGCGAGGAGAGGGCTGAGGCGGCGGTGACGCGCGGCTGGCGGCGGGATTCGCTGCGCGTGACGATCGTGGGACGTACCGGGGGTGAAGTGCGGTGGGTGGAAGTTGACGTGGAAGTTAATGTAGAGGTGGATCTTGGCTTGGGCAGAATATCCCATTCTGGTTCCTGTGATTCAACATGTGCAGTCCAGGCTTGTTTCTGTGCGGGAGCGGTGCGGCCAACGACGATGGTTATAGACTCGTTGTCGGATTCGAGGCTGTGGATTGAGGTGGGTGTGGAGGCTGTTTGCTGAGGCTTGAGGTTGGGTGACTCGCTATACTGACGAGTCACACTGGTAGACGGTGGTTTTCTCGATTTAGTCTCTTCTGCGACCTTGAAGGTCTGGTGCGTTGGTGATTTCGCTGGCGCGGTCTTTGATCTCGCCCTGGGGCTGTTCGATACTAATGGTGAAGGTGCTCGTAATACTGGCGTGCCTGCACGTAATGTTGGCGTAGCGCGTCCAGTGGCCGGAAACAATGACAGTCGTGCTGATGGAGGGTTCGATACTGTTGGTGAAGTAGCTCGCCTCTGCATCTTGGGTTCTGGAAGACTCTCTTCCTTATCCTGCTTCGTGTCAGTTGATTACATCACCCATTCCGCAACGAACGTACCTTGATAGAAATGTTGTCCAACGGCTTAGTCTTCTCCTTATCCGCCTTCTCCTGTCTCCGTGCGTAAAGTGACGATCGACTCGGCGTAGGCTCCAACACTCCACTGAACATGACACTGTAACGATCCATACTAACGTCCGGAATATCTACCCCAAGCAGGCCAGCACCAGCTACATTCTGCGTCGATTGCACAGGCAGACCCTCCAGCAACTTCACATCAGGTACATCCGAGTCAGGCTGCGCAGATGGGTTTGGGTTAGTGGCAGATCGTTGAAATCGATATCGAGGTGCTGCACGGCCAGCATCCAATGTGGCTGAGCGCTTCCTTCCATGCTGAATGTCTGCTCGCGTTACGTTCTCGACAGACTTGTTGCGGGAAGCTCTGATCTCTGGGTTGTAGGTAGAAGGCGAAGTGACTTGGGTTGGTTTTGGCCTCGACCTGGACTTGGGTGACGTATCATGATGGCTATCTGCGCGTGCTGGTGTAACTGGTTGTGCTAACTGGTAGAAAGAAGGCTTTTCTTTTGGTGGTGGCGCGGTCTTTCTGAACAGTGACTTCCACCGACTGATCTTGGGCTTGGACTGCGTCTGAGGACCGGTGACAGTGGTTGTCGATGCGTTGGCGTAGTTGTATGCATTCATGTGTGCGTCGGCAATAAGGTTCTCGGTGGTGGCCTGTGGTGTGGAGGTCCAGTGCGAGCCGATGGTAGGGCTACCCAGCGCAATGCCAATGACGTCCTCTGGGCTGTCGACAGCGTGCAGAACAGCAGTTGAGTTTGTGGGCGAGGAAAAAGCCAGGAACCTGTCCTCTGAATAGACTGATGGGGCAGGAATCGTCTTCTTGTGG
The DNA here is from genome assembly GCA_027946375.1 of Neodidymelliopsis sp. IMI 364377. Classification (NCBI taxonomy): domain Eukaryota; kingdom Fungi; phylum Ascomycota; class Dothideomycetes; order Pleosporales; family Didymellaceae; genus Neodidymelliopsis; species Neodidymelliopsis sp. IMI 364377. Next base: position 3,319 of record JAPEUT010000400.1, read on the forward strand.
AACTGGATTGCGCGTTCCCCGGGCCCACCAGAGGTACTCGGCCGAGTAATCATCTCAGGTGCTTCGAGTGTTCCTTCAGCCCTGGGGATGGGGGTGGCGGACTTGAATCTGTCAAAGTCTGTTGGAAAGGCGCTCGCGTCCAGCCGTGGCGTGGAGTTTTGAGTTTGGCCGTCGTCGTGCTGGCCGCCCCTCCTGGAGCCCTTCAAGAGCCGGAGCGACTTTGATCTCGTGAGCAAGCTCGGCATGGCGTTTCAAGTGGAGGGCTAGTGGGTATCAGATAGGAAATTGAGGACGAGGGAACGACGGTAAGAGGAAGGAGAGGATTGCGCGACCAAAGGAGTGGACAGCTCCGAAGAGCAAAGCGTTGCACAGCAAGAGGCGAAGTGGTGAGACGGAGCAAAAACGAAGAAAGAGGCAGCGATGCGCAGAACGACACCGGCATCAAGACGTCTAGTCCCCGGGAAACAAACCGTCGCCTCCACAGCTGTCGCTCATGCCAGGCGGTCATCAAGTCTTCCAGACGCACGCTGGGGCCGCTCAGGACAAATTGCGCAGGATTTGGACGTCGACGACCAGGATTAGACGCCAGGGTAGGGTAGATCGGCACGCAGGGGACACGCGAGCGGATTGGCTGCATCTGCCGCGTGCGACAACGGCATCCATGGCTAGATAGCCGGGGGACGGCCGTTGTCACGGCGGCTCTTGGAGCAGAAGACGTCCGTGGCCCGTGGTCTGTGGTCCATGGCATGGTAACGGGTCGTTGGAGCGGTGAGCTCGGGCCTGCCTAGAGCGGGTTTCAGCCCCATGCGCAATCTCGCTATGCGCCTGCCAAGGGTCCCTCATCCATCTCAAACGCCTCCAACTACAGCCACTGGCCCGTGTAAGATGAACCTCGAGCGCACCAGTTTGTTGTGTATCAACACGATGCGTGATCGCCATCCCCCAGCTTCGCATTGCAACACACCCCGCGCGCGTGAGAAAAGGAAATAGAAAAAAAAAGCTGATGTAAGACATGAACGATGGGTTTTGGGAAATTAGAGCCTTACGCAGGGCAGCGGCTGGACGCAGCGTTCTCGGGATTATCCAAAATTGCCATTCATTTTCTGAGGTCGTGTTTGCAGGTGGCCAGCGCAAAGAGGAGATTGCGTCGGACCCTCAGTTGGCTGAAAGAGCAAGTCGAGACGACGGGGGGCTACGTAGGCGGCTGAACGTTGGGTGGGTTGCGTGTCGCGTGCTGAGTTCAGTCTCTTTCATGCAGTGATATTTGGCAGTTGCTTCTACGCAGGCACCACCAGGCTTGGGCAGCGAATTCGGTCCCACTTGTTTTTCAGGTAGAGCTGCATGTGACACATTTTTGTGTATAGTAGGAGCGCTATCATTTGTTTCATTGAGCTTATGTGCTGCTTCTATCCAGGGGCTTGTCTGGATGCTATAGTGACAGGTATATGTATAGGAATCCTTGTCTTCACTACGAAGCATAACGATCCACTATACTGTCAAGCTAAAACACTACATTTGTGCAGAGTAGCTTATACGTAGAACGATGATTAACCTATCCATGGATTTTAAGGGGTGCGTTCATCATGGTGAAAGCTCGAGATGTGGACGAGGAGGCTTCTTACTCTCTTATGTCTTCCGTACTTTAAAGGAGAGTTAGCATGTGTCGTCAAGTCGTAGATTCAGGAACAGAGGTGAGTAGTGTGTTGAGCTATGGTGCTCTGGTGAGGAGACCCAGATTCTGGGGAGAAAAGAGTACACAATCAGGTACGCAGGTATCACAACGACTCCAAGACGCCGCAAGCCCAGCTTCTCAAGCAACCATCCAGGCACCGTCAATTTCAACCACAAAAAGCAATGTACAAGTTGAAAGCAAACAAAGTTTCGCTCGACACCACGTCTCAACTGCCCAGCATCGCCTTGGCCCTTTACAATCAACGATAGACGACAACTCCCCATACACAAACCTACGTATTCGGCAGTAACAGCGGCGCAATCGTCCATTCACCACCGCCCTTCCTCCTCGTTGCCGCCGTAATGTCATCTCCCTGTGTCTGGAAAAACACATACAGGCTATCATACAGCACCTCGCCATTGTCGTCCTTCTCATCAACGGAAGTAACTGACATGTGCGTCCCGCCTAGTGCATACAGCGGGGCGGCCGGGGTCTGGATAGTGAAGTTCTCGCGTCCGGGATAGGTAGTGTTTTCGGCTGCGTATTGGATGTCGTAGCCGCGGATGCTGCGGTCGTCGCTCTGGGCGTAGAAATAGGTAGTGAAGCCCAGGGAGGTGGAGGGCCAGACGTTGGGGATGGCGGCGTTGCTGGCGTTGAGCCAGGCGTTGTAGGGATGGTCCTCATCTTGGACCATGGTGGAGGAGTTGGTGTTTGAGTCTTTCCACCAAAACTCGACGTCTTCGTCTTTGTTAACCATCATGGCGTATTGCGTCGTGCCGGTTGGTCCCCAGCTGTAGCAACCCACGCCGGCTTGCGTATTGAAGCCATTCCATTTCCTGATTTCTTGCCACTCATCGTTACCAGCATACCATGCGTATTGCTGGAAGGTGGAGTTGTCCAGGGCGTACCAGATGTTCATCCCAAGTCTGTTGTCGAAGGGGATTGTGTTAGGAGCGCCGTTGTTGGTGGGGAATTTGGTGAAGTCTGAGTCGCCGTAGTAATTACCTTTCCAGCAAGCTTGGAGGCCGCTGCTGGGAGAGTCGAACACTTTGAGGTTTTGGTTGGTAAGTGGACCGGTAGTCCAAAGTTGAGTGGTGGTTGACTCATTGGTTTGGGTGACCTGCTTTACCATATTGTCGTGACCAATGTAGAATACGTGAAACTGCAAACATCAGTGTCAGTACACAATTAGAGCTGTAATACATACGAATTGCGTCGAGTTTGCAGCATACGACACAGCTGATATTGGCGTCGCGTTCTTTGCGTCAGTCGCAACCGTCTCTGTCACGCCACCACCCGCCCACTTTTGGCCTTTGGTATACTTCATAAACCGGATGTCTCCCGAATAGTGCTGGTAGTAAACAGTAAAGAGGGTTCCAGTCGAGGGATTCCAGGACTCTCCAGCCAATGCGATTCCAGATCCGTTATAAGCGCCCTTTTTAGAAATGTAATCGGCATTGAGTGACCCGCCAATGCAGAGCTTTGGATGCTCGCGGCAAAATGGGTCAATCACGACCTCCTTACTGTTACTGATAGGACTGTAAGCTGAAGCATTAAACAATGCCCTGATACATTCGCACGACTTACCTCTTCTTCTTACCCATGCTCAAACCCACTCCGAGGCCCACCGCAAGAGCTATCACCAGAAGTAATGCACACGCTACAAAAATCCAAAAAGTGCGCTTCTTCAAACCACACTTCCTATCATCTTTCGGCGGTACAGGTGGTGGGACCGATCCAGCACCGTGTTCAGTCGGTTCGACATGCTCTTTGAAAGTATAAGGCCTTGGATGCGGTGACACAAGCGTACTGCCTCCTTGAGAGACTGGCGAGAACGGTTGTCCACCAAACGGATACGAATGCTGGCCAGGTACTACTTGTGGTGCAGAGTAATCGGGTGTTGGAGCGCCAATGGCCATGTGTGTGGTATATGGTGTTTCCTTCTCAGTGGATGCTCTGGTGTAGTGTCAGCCATCACGCCATGTATTCGAGAGAGTATTCTACTTCAACGCATTGTAAACAACGGTCATGGCAGAATACTCACGGGCTGTTAAAGTACCCCTCCCGATATTCCTGCGGCGAGGCCTGTTGGTAGGCTTGTAGAGAAGGGGAGAGCGGTGGCGGTGGAGAGTGCGGCATTGCGGAGTATGGTGAGGGTGGAGAATTGGCGTGTGGTGAATATCCTTGTGTTGTGTGCACATTGTCATGTTCCTCAAATTGCGGTGGTGGAGAGCTCCATTCACTCTGTGAGAGAGTGCGATGAGGACTGTTCATGCTGTCGTAGTTGTCTCGACGGTCCATGTCGCGGGGTAAGATGAGTGGAAGTCAGCTTAGGAAAGACCTGAGTTTTTGTGTGACCACGCACGGGGCCTACTCTGAGGCCTACGACGGCAAAGACGTTTACCCAAAGTGGCTGTATGGAGAAGAAAGATGGGGGCGCGGACCACGGAGTAAGTCTTGTAGGTGAGAACGAGCTGATGAGTAGGAGGTGCATGTCTGCTGGCTTCTGGATTCTCCGAGCTTGCAGACGAGGCAGTACGCCTGCGTAACAGTAAGCTAATAGTCGCAATGTAGGATGTGAGTGTCCAGTGAGAAGTTGCATGAATGCAGAGACTATCCCCACTACCGGATAGCATTTCGCATGTGCAACGATGCGATTGGCTTTCGTTCAAGTGGCACGTCCGCTTGTGTAAGTTTCTAAGCTGATAAGACGCAACAAGGTCAAGGTCAGTAAGTATATGCTTAGGTGTGGTAAGCATGATTCAGTGTAAGCATGAGGGGTAGATATCTTCACCGTCAAGACCGCTCGAAAATCACAACTCTCAATGACAGCAAATCCTCTTGAAAGCAAGACATCACGATGCACCAACTCAAGAGCTGAGAGTCCTTCGCCTACTTGCATGGAAAAGCTCACCTTACCCTGCAACAAAGCCAAGAGCTGAGCCAACACTGTCTCTTGTGATTCGTCCAGGCTAACGACCTTGCATGCGCACCACGAAAGGCCCGAACAGGCCTCAGCTGTGCAAAGCCACAGAAGCTCAGCAACGCAAAAGACTTGCATCTAGGCAAACCGTGGTGTATATGACGAAAATTATACGTCTGATATGCTGACCTTCCCAGCGTCCACTTCCCACGCAGCGGAGAATCAGCCGGACAATGCGGGGGAGCTAGAAAGCTTGCTTGTTGTATGACTGTCTATTTCTTCGCACGTGCTAGACTCTTCAACAGGCTTATAGGATGTAGATTTGCTTGCTAATGATGCGCAATAGAGAGGGAGTTTTCTTCTTTTTAAATGGTGTTTGTGAATTGGGTTGGGATGAGATGGAGCGGAGAGGTGGTGGGATTGGTGTGTGGCGAGGTAGGTGATGTTCGGATGCTGCTGTGCTTACATGTGCGCCGCCATGAGGTGGTGGATAAAACGTTGTTCTGTCTGGTATTATGGATGATTAGTTCTATAACAATGCAATGAATCAAGTTCGGTAGAAGTGTTCGTTGATATCGTGTCATTAAATTAAACTAGGTTGAAGACTACAGTGGTATCTTGCAGAAAGAACAAAAACGCCTGGTCTCGTAACTATTCTCAGACCATCGCTGAAGAGCAAAGCAAGCGCTTGATAACTGCTCATCATCATCATCGGCATCATCTCACAGAGTAATGTCGATCTCGAGTCACCACAACAGTGGTTCGTCTAGACCATCTGCTCACCACGCTGATCAACGTTCATCCTATTAGCGCCAACAGGCTTCCTGTGCATGCCGTGACCAGTGCTGGTACCAGCCATCGGGCCCTCGGCCTGCGGCTGCATAGTGCCCCTAGGGCCATCGGCAGCGTCGAACGGAGCACCAGCCCAGGCGCTACCGTCGTGCGAACCCCAGCCAGCCTTGCGTGTCCAGACTGCGTCGTGGAAGCCGTCAAAAGAGCTGGGACCGGCGCCGTAGACGAAGGGAGCGTGGCGAAGGACGGGGATATGGTTGAAGCGGAAATCCCATACTGAGGCGTATACCATGCGGTAGCTGCTGAATGCCATGAAGGTTCCGATGACGGCGCCAGCGAAAATGTCGTACCAGTTGTGGTACTCGTCGATGCTGAGGGAACCGCCAATTAGGCAGGCACCGAGAATAGGAGCGTAGAGGGCGATGAGCTTCCACATGGCGGGGTGGTAGTTCGCGTAAACCTTGAGCTTGGCATTGAGGTAGAGGTAGAGGTATACGAAGCCGGCGAAGGCAGCGGTGGTGTGGCCGGAAGGCATCGATTCGAGTGAGTCGTCGATATCGCTCTTGTTTCCTGTGCAGATACTGCGGTCGAACATGATGGAACGGTAGCCGTTGGCGACATTGCCAGTTGAGACGGACGTTGGGCTGTTAGTGGTGTCGAAGTAGCCGGCAGGGATGACAGGTGCGCAGACGGCAAGGAAGTGAGGACGAAGACCTGGGTGAGGTTAGTGATCAAGTCTGTAACTAAACACACGGTAAAACATACCTCCAATCAACCACTTGATGAAGACCTGGAAGACAGCCGCGACAATCAAAGAGTACAGCAGACCAATGGTTGCGTTGTTGATATCCCAGAAGGAGCGGACTCTGATTTGGCAAATAAGGAAGACGGCAAATGGAATGAAGAACGCCATGAGAGCAGCAGCCCAGATGGGGACAATCTCGTTGCGAAGGGGGTAAGCGAACTCAGGGTAGACGATTTCTCCATCACGGAAAGTAACTAAAACATCGTTAATCACCGTCATATCAACACAGCAGGAGTATGCTTACTAGGAAAGCTGCGACTTGGGGCAGGGTCGGCTTCGTAGACTCCAAGGCCAATGGCTCCCATAGCCGCCATGGTGATAATGTCCAGAGCGGTAGCCTTGATCCATTGGCCAAACGTGGGACGCGAGTTCCAAGATTGTGCACCTCCATGGTGATTATTGTTCTTAGCAAACATGCCAGGCTTCTTCTCACGCTGGTGGGTACCAGTCGCCGTTGTCGTATCAGCGGCCGCAGCCGTGTTCTTCTTGTTGAAGAAACCCATTATCAGTTGTGGTGATTGTGTTGTTCAAGCGTGTGTGAGGTCGAGGTGACCCGCCTGGAAGAGGAGTTGCGTGGCTACAGAGCAATCAAACTCCCCTTCACCTCTATATACCTCTCTCCAAAAACGGGAACGCAATCTCCTCCCAACCGTCGTCACACGGCCACAACAACGACATCATTCCTCGCGTCGTACCTTCCAATCACCCTACAAACAGGACGCCACAAACCGGTCTTCATCCCTGTCCACGGCACTAACGGCCTGATACAGCGTGTCGCAGGCTGCTGAAATAGGAAAGGATAGCACAATAAGCCACATAACGACGTCGTAAATGTCCCGTTTCGGGACAATCTAAAAAGTTGGCACGGGTTGGCACAAAGCTTGGTTCGGCTACGCCTGAAGCTTGTTGCAGCTCTGCTCCACTCTAATGGCCCGGTGTGTGGCTGAGGAGTTTTGCAGATGATGAAATCTGGAGTCTGGATGCGTGGGTAAGATTGCCGGTACCCGTGTGCGGTGTGCGTACGAATAAGAGGCCACGAAAGAAGGTTTCAGCATGTGACGTCATTTGGTAGGCGCTTTTGAGGATCGGACGGCTGCAAGGGCTGATCTCCTGCACTCCATCACGATTCACAATGTCGCGGCTTCAGAGGATGTTCTGGTACGATGGCCATTGTAGCACCTGTGAAGTACAGCTAGAGTGAATTTGGCTGCGCGTCGTCGTAGTCTGCAGGTCCCTTTCTGCTTTTGGTCGGCATCATGACAGCAGGCCATGCGAGACTAGCTTGACTCTTTTACGACGATCAAAGTACATTGAAGGATGAGGTATGAGCAGAGTTTGGTCTTTGACCAGTTTACACGTTCTTGTGTCTACCGTAGTTCAGCTCTCGGATCTCCACGAATGTGTCTTGTGAAGACTGCAAGCAGGGGCTATATTGTGTCATCTAACTATCGCTCAGACTCATCCCTGGCCTCCAGTACTTATACCTATCTGCCTCCTCCTTCAGCGTATGCGGTTGATGCTCACCCAGCGCGCGTTCGAAATGGCACATGCGGATCTTGGGCTCGCTTTCGGGATCCTGCTCGTAGTCCGAGATTGCCATTTCAACAGCCACAGCGCAAAGACCCTTGATGTCTGCACCGCTGCTTCCCTCTGTGCGTTGGGCGACGGTGTCGAGATCCACGTCGTCGGCAAGCGGGCGCTTGCGCGTGTGGATTTGCAGGATTTGCTTGCGTGCTGCTTCGGTGGGGAGGCCAATGTGGATGTGTGCGTCGAAGCGGCCTGTTCTAATAAGGGCTGAGTCGAGGATGTCAGGACGGTTTGTTGCGCCAATGATGAAGACGTCTTTGAGGGCTTCGATGCCGTCCATTTCGTTGAGTAGCGTGGTGACGACGTTGAGACCGCTGTCTTGCGTCTTCTCGCGCGACTTGCCGATGCTGTCGATTTCGTCGAAGAAGATGATGCATGGTTTTGCTGCGCGGGCGCGTCGGAATACGTCGCGGATTGCGCGCTCAGACTCGCCCACGTACATCTTGATGAGCTCAGAGCCTTTGACGGCGAGGAAGTTTTGGTGCGATTCTGTGGCGACGGCTTGGGCGATGAGCGTTTTGGCACAGCCTGGGGGACCGTACATCAACACGCCCTTGCGGGACTGTGGTCCGCCGAACTTGGTGTCGAGATCGGGGTGCTGGGGCTGTTAGTCTAGAACTTTATTGTAGAGCGGTACTTGACCTACCTTGAACGGACGGATGGTGATGGCTTCCAGCAGAGCACGAACATGGTCCAGGCCTGCGATTTCAGTCCATTTCACCTTGGGCACCTCGAGGATGCTGTCTTTGAGGACGGTGGGCTGGACTTGGTCGATCACAGAGTCGAAGTCGTTCTGTGTTACGAAGTCGCCTGCTTCCAAGACCTCACCGAGTGTAGACTTTTGGTCGTCATCTAGGCTTTCGTAGGCTTGCTGCACGCGATTGTTTCGTGCGAGACCACATAGCTTGTGGATGTCACGACCAACGAAACCGTGTGAGCGCTCTGCTACAGCGTTGAAGTCCACACCAGAGGTGGCGCGCTTGGGTCCAAGGATCTGGCGCAGTATGTCTTCTCGCTGCTTCAGGTTGGGCGGAAAGATCTCCAATTCAGCCTTGAACCCGGATGTTGTGCGCAGACTTGAGTCGATGTCGTATATGCTCCGAGCGGCAGCTGCGACGACCACCTTGCTTCCCTCGAGTTTTGCCAGCTCAGAACGTAGCTTGCCAACCAAAGTCTCGGCCTTTTCAAGAAACTTGTCGAGGTTGTCCATTAGGACCAGACTTGGCTGGTTCTCCATAGCGGCCTCGAAGGCGTCTTCGATACCCGCGGCCTGGTTCTTTGGATGGGTTTCGAGACTGAGTCGTTGCACGTCCTTCCAAGAGCCCTCGGCCAGTCGTTCCAGTAACATGGATTTGCCAGTACCTTCAGGTCCATGAAAAAGAAAGGTGGTTGGTCCAAGCAGGTGCTGATCGGGAAGAGCAGACGCTGCATTTGAGAAGAAAAACAGGCTTTTATTGATAGTAGCAACGTGCTCCGAAAGACCTCCAATCCCGTCGCTACTCAACTTGAGGATGTCTGAAGTCGGCTTAGCAGGCTGTTCTGCAGGCTGGGGAAGGACGTGTTGAGGAGGGGGCTCAGCTGAGGCTACCACCTGCGTAGTGACTGGATCAAAGTACAGGGCACACTTCTCATCCGGCTGAGGCTCGATGCTCTGCACAATCAGACGTAGCTTCGAAGCCTTCTGTTGCACTTTTGGGCCCTTGGCTTGGACTTGGAGACTGCATCCAGGCAGCACGAGTTCCACGTCGACCAGTGCATATCGCGCCCAATAGAGCAACTGGTCTGTGGTGGCGAACTTGGCATCCTCGTCCAAGTCTTCAGGATATGCAATCTGCACAGTTGTGAGAGGCTTCCACGCGTCACTGGCTTTCTCGATCCACACTGGATCGTTGAGTGACAGGCTACACTGCTCCTTTAAGAGGTCTGTAACCTTGGCTATGGGTTTGTTGGCTGGGTTCGTGCCAGCAGCAGTCCACGCAATGCCATAGCCTTTGAAGCCAGCGGCCGTCTTCAAGCGAATCAAGTCGCCGTTGGTGAGACGGTGATTCCTGAGCTCCTTCTGCGAGAGGTGGACCCGAAAGGCACCCTCGAGCGCATTGCCGGGGGTACTTGGCGGATTGCGCTCCAGCGGCCGGAGGGTAAAGGCCACACTCATTGAAAAAATCCAGCGTCCTGTTTTGTATCTATGACTGGCAAGATGGATGCCCGTTGTGGTAGAAAATGTGCATGGGTTGACTAAGCGGGCGACGCTAGGGCCGGAAGCGGACAGGTGCTCGAAGCTTTTCCAGATTCCAGATTCAGATGGCAGGGCGCGTGTCTCGCTGCTAAGCGTGCAATGTGACGAAGCGACAATTGATGCCACCGCCGCGCCTTCCTCGACATCTGTGGCCATGTCGACCTCTCTGGAGCGCCCGCCAGGTCTGCCAGGTCCGCTTCGCCTCCGACAGGCCCTCGGACAAGCCGCCCAACGACAGCGGTGACGCGAGAGAGAGCGCGCGCCCGTCTCCAGCAGCAGCAGGAGGAGCAGCAGCAGTAAGAGGGACAGAAGCAACAGTAACAGCAACAGCACCAGCAGCAACAGCATCAACACCAGCATCAACACCAGCACCAGCACCAACACCAACAGCCAGCATCCGCAGGAAGGTGACCCAGGATCGCATAGGCCCTAATCACAATGACGCTGCGATTGCAAGTCATCTGAAGAAGAAGAAGATGGCCGAACTTGGCAAGAGTGTGCGCCAGCCAGTCCAGGAGCTTGAAGGGACAGCCAGGCGAGAGAGTGGAAAGAAAAAAGACACCAAAAAGCGCATCAAGAGACGGTCCAGCTCGTTGCAGCCTACACCTAACACGCCTCTGCTAGAAGAGCTCTTCCCAGAAGTCACCTACCAAGTGCAGCCTGCACCGACGCAACGACGCGACTCGTATCCCAAGCTCGACCTCCCCGCGTCCGACGCAGTCCCGCACTTTCGCCTGACGCTGTCGGACACGCGGACAGACCGAGAGAAGGCCATTGACGCCTTTCAGAGATCCAGCGAGCCCATCACGGTCCTCCAGCTCTCGCACTGCAGCACCGAGCTCACAGAGGCCGACTTCCGCCGCCTGATGCCCAAGGGCCTGCACATTGAGGCCTGGGCGCGCGAGGGCGAGTTCTACAAGATCATCCCCGGCCGCGACCCCCTCTCCCTCGAGCGCCTGCCCTTCTACTACCTGCTGTTCCGCTCTCCCGCCTCGGCCCTCGCCTACCAGAAGAATGCGTCGCGGCTGTCCAAGCTCAGCGCCCTGCACCAGCCCAGCAGCATCCAGTCTGCCATTCCCCCGCCCCGCGGCTTCCTCGAAGACGGCGAAGACCTGCACACGGTCAGCAACTCGTTCGTCCTGCACCCAACCGGCCATGCCCTCGACCTACGCACCGTCATGCAGCCGTACAACCACGCGCTGCGCGCCCTCATCGACCAGGGCGGCTACACACCCATTGTCTCTGGCGAGCAGGGCAAAGACAAGACCGTGCACAGAGTCCTCGTCCACATAAACGGCTACGAGCCCTCGCACGCCGACCTCTGGATGGCCTTTCTGCGCCACGCCCACGCCCACGGCATCATCTGGCCGTTTGTCAACAGCCACTCGTCTGCCGTTCGCCGTCTGCGCGACATGGTGAACCTGCGCACCGTGCCCAAGAACCAGACCACGTCCACTTCTAACCCCCGCGCTGCTTCCTCTTCTTCTTCAGCTGCTGCTTCAGCTGTCGCCGTCTACGAAGACCCCCATATCGCCGCCTTTCTGGGCACCTCGGACGCGTCGGCTGAGGGGCCCGGCGAGAATGCAGCACAGATGAATCAGCTGGTGATGAATCGCTTGTACAATCGGTGGATTGTCGAGTTTGAGGATGAGACGGCGGCGAGGCGGTTTGCGATTATGTGGCATAGGGTATTGTTGCCTGAGCGCAAGGAGGGGGTGGGCAGGTGGAGGGAAGGGGAGGAGGAGAGGTGGGTGAGTGCCGAGTATTTGTGGTGAGAGTGTTGTATGATTTGTAGATTATGTGTGGAATATATGCTGTGTAATGCTAGTAGTTGTTGTTTGGCATGGTGCCGGGTATCATCTCATGTCTCTTCCTCTACGGTTGAGTAACTTCGTTTCCTCACCTCAACCCCCCACCAGTAATAAACGCAGGACTCCAATACTCATTCTCCCCCGCCTGATAATCCACCCACACCAGACTATCCGCCATCAGATCCTCGACCACAGCCACAGCCCTCGGCCTCCCCCACCCCAAGTTCAACTGCAACATACTCACCGTCACATAGCCCATGACCTGCACCGCCTCGAGCACGGTGCTCTGATCCGTATTCAACTCCTTCGGCACACTGCGAATCAAACTGCGATGGCCTATCTTGACGATGCCGAAACAGCTGCCCAGCGGCTCGAGCGCCTTGACCGCCTGCGCGATATCGTCGTCGCTAACACTCATCGCGGACCCGATTGCGCGGCCGCGAGAAACGTGGGTCTTGAGATCACTCAGCGATATGAGCCCGCCGTTTTCGGCGCGCGTGGACCGGCAAATGTCCACGATGGTTACGCCGAGGTTGAAGTAGAAGTCGTGTACAGTGCCGCCTAGCAGGCTGGCCCAGATGCTCTCGCCCGACTTATTCGAAGTTGACGGCGACGTGGATGAGGACGAGGGTTTTGCGTCTTTGTGGTACGAGGAGGCGAGGAAGTCGATGTTGAGCGCTGTGCACATGCGGGCGAATTCTGCACGGAAGGCCGGGTTCGCGCGGATGTCTTTGGAGTGCGTCAGGGCGAAGTTGTGCACGAGGGATTGGAAGACGGAGAGTTGGGTTTCGAGCGATTGCGCGTTGCGGCTGCGCAGGGTCGCGCCGTGCGAGGTGTAGTGGTGGGATTGGAGGCGCGAGGAGGAGAGGGAGGAGAGGCCGGGGGTGCGGCGGCGGTCCATGGTGTTGGTATATAAAGGGTTTGTGTGTACAATATGTGGTGTTGCTGTGGAGAGGAGGACAGAAGATGACGTGGGGTTGAGCCTCACGCTCCTTCAGGACCGAGGCGGGGCTGTTCCGCGGATCATTGCACATGTAGAACGAACCTCAGACGGCAGCCGTGCGACAAGACATGCAGGCACAGCGATAACCGCCATCACCTCGCCGCTGTCTTGATTGCCTGTTGCAGGCTACCTACAGGTGCCCAACCTTGATAGACGGCGTCTGAGAGACAGCCTGATAGACGCCCTCATACAACGACAAGATCGCTCCTCTCTTCCAAGTAGGCAAAACACCGTTTCTCCAGCAAAGACACTGACAAGCCAAAAGTCGGCGCGGAGCGTCATGAAGCCCTGCTCGGCGGGCCCTGCTTAACTGCATCACGCATGGTTCCCTTCGGCCTTCAGTCGGCGGGCCTTGCCGTCCACCAGCTGCCCAGTGCCCACTGCTCACAGCCCACAGCTCATCACCGCCATCTGTTGCCGTAGCTCCACCGGGCATGGCTTTCTCCTACCCTGCAACTCCCCTGATCCAGATCCAGTCCACTTCGGTCGCCTCGCTCGACACCTCTGCACTTCACCGGCCCAGGACCCTCGACTTGTAAGATATTCTAAGATAGCCGCAGGGTTTTCTCCATGTCGAGCTAGCTAGCCGCCCGCCACTGCCGTTTCTGGAATATACCATTGCTGGTATGAGAGCTGCAAACTCCTAACCCTCTCCGTCTCTCACGACTACTTCCACCATTCTGCGGCACACGTGCTTCGAGGAGTTGTTCCACGGCTCCACCATGGATCCCTCCTCCATCAACAGCTGCGTTCTGCTTCTCAACCTGCCCCAAAACGCCCTCGCTGGCATCGACCTGCTATCTTTCACTTCATCTCCACGCTTCAAAGGTGTCAGAAATCTGCCACCTGGTTTGCACTTCATCTTCGCTGCGAGTGACAGTGCGCTTTCCGTCAGGCAGGGCGCCTGGTTTTACGTCTCACCTGGAACCGGTTCACCGCAGGTCTTTGTGAAGAGGTGGGATGCGCACGCCGAAGACCTGGTCGCCGAAACCTCTCAAACAGAAGTGCTGAGGTGGAAGGCAAATCTTGGCAGTATATGGAAGGAAGGGCTAACCCCCTACCGACAAACAGTGCGCGAAGGAGACTCGGGCACAGAAGACGATTGGTCAGAAGAGTCGCAAGACTGGGACGAACTGACTTCAAGAATCACGCAGACACTGCTGTCCAGGATATGTGGGCTCAATCCCGACCACTGGAGCCTCACATCTGCATCGGCCGGGTTACTGGACTTGGAATCAATACCGGGGCTTGAGACGAGCAACTCCACCCGGAATCCAGAGAAGGAACTCAATTTCTTACCCATCGACCTGAGGCGGACGTGGAGAGTCGGCGCGACAGGGCGGGAGCGGACCGAAGCAGCACAGGATAGATCCTGGTTCCTGGGGGATCTGATCGAAAACCACAGCCACGCAGGGGACAAGCGAAGCCGAGAGTTTGAAGTGCTTGGCGAACTGCAGTTTGCCTTTCTCATGGTTTTGACCCTCAACAACAACTCCTGTCTCGAGCAATGGAAGCGAATCTTGCTGTTGCTCTTCACATGTCAACAAGCGATCAAGGAGCGGTCGCATCTGTTTCTCGAGCTGCTGCGCACCCTGCGCGTTCAGCTCAGTCACTGCGTGGACATGGACGGTTTCTTCGATATGAATGAGGTTGGTGGTGGCTTCCTGCGGCCGCTGTTCAGGAGGTTCAGGAAGAATCTAGACGACTTTGATGGGAAATGGAAGTCAGACATGGTGGATGAGTTAGACGAGCTGCAGGACTTTCTGCAGAAGCAATTTGGGTGGGAACGCGATGATTCGATTGTCAAGCGCGGGATGCTCGACCTCGAGGACGGCGAGCGCGTGGAGATGGATGTGAATGATGCGGATGAAGACGACGAGTCTGGGGACTATGCCCCGACAATTGTCGAATTGACACCAGCGCAGCTTAACGAGTTGAATGGAAGCGACATCGGCACCAAGAAGAGTACGGCAACAAGCCCTGAAGACTCGGAGGAGGAGGCTGACCTGGACGACATGGACGAGCGGTATTGATGCGATTCCGGTGAGCAAGTAGGGTTTCGTATTCGCGCCACAACCGGCTGTTCGCACTCCATTCCGCAACGATCACCGCGGACGCTGCACGAAACGGACCTTATAAAGTCTGTCACGCTTCACGTGCAGCTCCAGCTCACAGCTCACCTGCCTGTAAGGCGTCGCTTGTGCGCCCTGTCGCAAAAATAGCCAAGCGGAAGCGCCTGCAGGAACAGCGCTAACGCCACGCTGTCGATCGCACTGCGGTCAGCACAGCCTTGCAAGACACAAGTGAGCCACATCACAGATCCTGTACCTGCAAGACCTGTCAACAGGTAATGCAAGGCTGCTCAACTCAATTCCACGCAATCCAAGTACCACATGCACAATTCTGTGAACACTTCAAATGCATACACGAAAATCAAGTCTGTGAGCGTGAGCGCCCGAATTGCAATTTCCTGAACCAGCCTAGCCCTCAGCACTTCTGGGGGCCGAAACTCACAAACCTCGCCTCTCCCTGCACCCACGCAGTACACAATCTCCCACGCGCCTGAGGCTGAAGCGCTGCTTAAACCGCAAGACGTGTCCCCGTCGACGTGTAAGGCAGCAATGCATTTGATTGGTGCTGACGCCGCTGCATTACCACACGGTGAGCATTCAGGCCCTAGTGATTGATGGTCGCGAAAACGGAGGGCTGTGCTCACGCCACAGCCTCTTTTTCTTGCTTGGGATGTACATAGTAGGCCGCAGGGGGTGGAGGGCGGGACGCCTTAGTCTGTTGTGCTGTGCTGGGATGATTGGGAATATAAAGGTTGTCGGTGAGGCGTGGTGGAGATTTGAATTGAGTTTTTTTTACCTTCAATTGCTACTACTACTTAAGATTCTTGTCCGCTGGGTTTGTTGCGGCTTACGTGACGCGACTTGACTTTGATATTTCGACCTTTGTAGTTTTAGAGGATTCTGACGATACTCGACAAGATGGAGAAGCAAGGTGGTGAGTAACCAATTCTCTCCAACTTCTACACAACATCTCTCTCTATCCCCAAACTCGCACCGAAGCGCAAAACTCCCCCCTTCCACCCAACAACCACCACACTTCCCACCTACAGAACAAACCTCCATTCTAACCTCAGAAAACAGTCCCCATGCAACAATACCCCCAATCC
>JAPEUT010000401.1:0-19203 GCA_027946375.1 Neodidymelliopsis sp. IMI 364377
AACTAAACTAACCCCCCCACACAGGCCTGGGGCGCCATGCTCTTCTTCCTCCTCCTCAACGCCGCACCTGCCATGTGCCACCCCTCATGCGACGACGACTACTCGGCACGAAAAATCTGGCTAGAGATCGATTCCCAGATCCTCAACGCCCTCTTCTGCGTCACAGGATTTGGTCTCGCCCCCTGGCGCTTCCGTGACTTCTACTGGATGCTGCGGGCCGTGCACGCGCACGATCGCCACGCCATGCGCAGGCTGTACAACCAGAACAAAGCGTGGTTTCGGCCGCCGGCGTGGTTCACTGAGGATGAGGAGTGGAGAGGGGGGGAGGAGAAGATGACGTTTACGGGGGAGAGGGCGCCGGCTACTAGTCTTTGGAAGCTGGCGTTTACGGTGGATATGATGGTGTTGAATACGCTGCTGCAGGCCGTGCTGTGTTTCTTCATGTGGCACTATGGACGATTGGATCGGCCTGGGTGGGCGACGGGGACGTTTATTGCGTTGGGGTGTGGGGTTGCTATGTTTGCGGGCATTATGAGCTGGTGGGAGGGGAGGAAGGTGAAGAAGATTGAGGGGCCTGAGGTCAAGGTTGAGCCAGTGGCGTGATGGTCAACTCTGTGATATTAGATTTAATGATAATTTGTATTGCATCCACAGTTCATTGTTCGGTGTGTGGCTGTAGCCATGCCGGAACGTTTCCCGTCCATTGCCCTGTACACGCAGCCTCGACACACATTTCCAGACCACCAAAGCAGAACTGGCGCCCGGTTAGTCCGGGCCCGTAATGCACATATTTCCCCGAGTTTGTCATGATGCACTTCACCTCCTTCTTGATCACAGGATCCCGGATAAAACACCAACACGTATCCGTCAAGACCTGGACGCCGAAGGCTTCAAGCTGGGTAACATAGCCAGCTTGTACAGCGAGACTGTGTTGTACGCGGGACGTGGTTACAATGACGGAAGTGGCCGGGTGTTTTGTCTTGTCTCGACAGAGGCGGGCGAGCTGTTTGATCTCGAGGAGCGAAAAGTGTGGATTACCAAGGGATACTAGATCGACAGTGCGAGGTGTGGAGTCGCGACTGAATTCTGTCCAGCAGGCGGCAAGATCGCTCCATGTGATGATGACATTGGGAAGTGTACTGTCATGTTTGCACAGGGATTCAAATGCATTTGCTTCTGGTGTGATGCCAGCCATGTGAAACATTGGCGCGCCGGCACTCGTAGCGAAAGCAGCTGAGAAAGCTTTCAGGTCGTCTCGCGACGGATTCGAAGACTCCAAGCCAGTAATGATCGGGATGCGTGATGCTGCTTTTGCTCCGATGGTATAGCCTAGCATGGGCCAGAAGGAATCATCGATGTGCCAGTCTTCCAGGTCAGCGAGCGGGGGTGCAGCGACGCAGATTTGAGGAGTTCTATCCTCTGTCAGATGTATTCCGGCTCTGGGTGCACGACCTGTCAGGGCGATGAGTGCTTCGAGCATGTTTGGATACTTTGCCGTTCGCGCACCAAGAACACTGTTCGAGTAACACACTACATTCGACTCTCCAAACGCAACTTGGGCACCAAGTTTTGGCGCTGAATCGAGCTGATAGGGTGCGCAGGTGAATGACGTCTGTGCGCCCATGTCCAAGAAAGCCCTTGCAAGTTCGTCGCTTTCAGTTCCAAAAGTAACGTCCACGCCGAGATTTTGCCAGCGCTGTTGATCGATGGTCAAAGCATTGACGGTAGTAGGGACAGCGAATTTGCCACCTAAGTCGCGTAGCTGCTTGCCAAATAGTACGGATGCCGGGCCAAAGTGGGCACCGTCTACGTGTGCTTGTGACACAGACAGGAAGTCAGGTGCGTTCATGATAGTTGCTGTCCGTAAGATAATTCTCATAGCGAGGCTCTGCGCTTCGCTGTAACCATGACCTTCTTCAGATTTGCCTCGAAGCATGGAATCATCTTCTTTTGAGAGCTTGGTCTTGTGGAGTCGAGAGTTGGAGATCGCTGTCAGACGCGGTTCATTGATGCGGGTTTTCAAGGGTGAGGTTGAAATTTGATGATCATGAACATGTATGGCTCTTCCTTTCCACATCAGTACCGTCTGGAAGTCCTCTGGGCTGACAATAACCATAGGCACCGTTTTCCCAAATAACTCTTCTGCAATGAAGACTCCAACAGCGAGGATCTCGTTGGTACGCTCGAAGATCAATGCTGCTGGTCCATTACCATTCAATATCAGCTCCAGTATCGTTGCACTTCCTGAACAGGACCCTCGACCACCAGGGATTGCTAGAATCTTATCTTTAAGTAGTTGCCCAGATAGTGGATGAAACCGATCAACAACCTCGCCAGTGACCTGGTCGACACCACCCCAGAAGCTGAGTTCTAGATTAGAGGCTAGCAGAAGGCCTGAGGCGCTTCCAGGGACATGAGACGTGCCAAGTAATATTCCTTGACCTGTTGTTTGCTCGGTCTCTTGGGTCATAGCGATGGTGGGCTTGGGAGGGTGTGGCACCGTTCAGTACACTTCAAGTCATGTGTGTGAGGATCAATGACAGATGGAAGATATCGTTCAAGTTGAATGTGAGATGGTTGTTCATATAGACGTTCGTATACAGATACTGCAAGAGGAAGAGACGTCGAAACTCCACATCTGAACGAGCCAATCGGCGCTATCTGATTGGCGCATACACAGTGTATAAGACAGCAAATCTTGCACTGACGAGAGACGATACAAACCAACAAGCTGACACTGGGATTTCAACCGATGTGAGAAGTGAAAGTTGAGGGGAGTATGGACGGTGTTCAGCTGTCGAGAAAGGTGCTCACCACCACAGGACGTGGGGGTAAGTGGGGCCAATCGTCATTTGGCAGGAGCTCCCTGTCGTCTCGTCGCGAGCTCATGTTAACGGTTCTTCTCGTTGCGACCAGCAAATAGCCTGAATCAACATCAGGTGATGTTTGATGAGCCCAATTGCATATAACCAAACAGCCGCTGTTATCTGATGCGCTCGTCGTTGCAACTCGTGCGTCCAGCGCAGCAAATTCAGAGCATCAGTCATCGGCCACTGCACCGAGTGCCCCTCCACTCAGCTCAAGTCGCGTCACGACCCTCTTTTCTGTTGCCCCTCAACACCAAAGCTCCATCGTGCCTTCCCTTTGCATTTGCTCGCAACAACATCACACTACACCGCCCTCGACACTTCACCACCACACCCTCTCTCCACACCTTCACAATGACCGACACCAATGTTGAAGCCGCCAAACGCGCAGCCGGCCAACAGGCCGTCGCCGACCACTTTGACGCCAATGCCTCGTATGTCGGCATCGGCAGCGGTACCACGATTGTCTACGTCGTCGAGGCCATCAAAGAGCGCTCCACAAACCCCGCCATCCGTTTTGTACCTACAGGTTACCAATCGCGTCAGGTCATCGTCAACGCGGGCCTGACACCACTCGGCTTCGACTCGCTCCCCGACGACGTAATGCTCGACGTAGCCTTCGACGGCGCCGACGAGGTCGACACAGAGCTGAACTGTATCAAGGGCGGCGGCGCGTGCCTCTTCCAAGAGAAGCTCGTCGCCGAGCGCGCCAAAAAGTTTGTCTGTGTGGCCGATTACCGCAAACGCCAGGACCGCCTTTTGACAAACTGGCCCACAATACCGATTGAGGTCGCTCCGCTGTCGCAGAACAAGGTCGCCGCGGCGCTCAAGACACTAGGCAGCACGAATCCCAAGCTTAGGACAACACTGCTGGAGAAGTCGGGACCACTGAAGACTGACCAGGACTTCTACATCATCGATGCGGCGTTCCCCGCGTTGCTTACAAAGAAGGATGTTGAGGCTGGGCGGGGAAAGGGCGACGGAAGCGACGGAACATGGGAGGTGAACAACATTGCGAAAGCCATCAAGAGCCTGACGGGTGTGCTGGAGGTTGGCATCTTCTCTGGATTGACCGGCGACGAGGCGCAAGCACTGCGGACAAAGGACGGCGCAAAGGCGGCAGTTGGCGGCGGGCAGGTCCCGGTTGCTGTTTACTTTGGCATGCAGGATGGCAGTGTGGTGGTGAGGACCAAGGAGGGCGAGCACTAGTGGTGTACCTACCACGACACTCGACATTTGCAAAGGCTCAAGCGCACGGGGCATACTGGTCATGAGACGAAAGGTAAATAGAGGGACACGGCTGTGTTGTTAAATCAGCACACACATTCTTACAGGAATCACGTCACCATCACAGCACATCTAAGATCCAGTACCATCGAAAAAAAATACCCATTTTCTCATCCCTATCATGACCCAACCAAAAAGAGCTCCCGCTCCTTCCCAAAAGAGCCACAGCTCGCAACTCTCCGTTGCAGAAATAAAAGTCACCCCCTTGTTTTTGACTCCTCACACACTCACACATCTCTAACGCCTCGCCAACCTGCGCCTAGCATGCGCGCCCACATGACGCTTCTGATACTCATTGTAATCAGCAGTCACAGTAACCGTCTTGGTCACGACCTCCTCGTGCGTAACAGTCACACACACGTAGCCTTCGGGGCAGACAGGACCAGCAGGGGCCTGGGTAGGGGCAGGCGCGGCGTCGTAGGCGGGTGCGGAAGTGACGGTGGCGTCGGAGTCCTCTTCGTCCTCGGACTTGTCCTCGGGGTACGAAGTCGAGACGGTGGGTTTGGGAGCCGCATAGGAGGAAGGGGTCTTCTTGGGCTCTTCCTTCTCTGCAGTAGCGCTCGTGGCTTTCGCGGGTGTGGAAGAGGATTGCTTGGGAGCAGGCGAGGAATCGCCGTCAGACGAAGCGACGTCACCGGACAGGACAGCGCCGACATCGACGCTCTTCTTGTCTTGAGCCAGGACCTTGCCCTTGTTGGGAGGACCCTGGAAGTTTCCGGCATCGCACTGGTCGTTGATGGCCTGGCATTTTGTCTGCCAGAGCATGCAGCCCTTGTTACCCGTGATGGGGGCATCGGCAAAGCACTTCTCAGACTGCTGCCAGCATTCTTCGGCGGAGGCCCAGCAGCCTTTTTCGGTGCTGTAGTCCGAGACTTCCTTGCCGCACCAGTTGGCGTTCTCGGCGAGGCAGCCAGCGGGCTTCAGGCCCTCGGATTGGGTGGTCTGGCCTGAGGAAGCGCTGGCGGCTGCGTTGGGGGTGAGCTTCGCGACCTTGGGGCCTGGCATCTCGTATGTGGAGGCGTCCTTGTTGTAGATGTCGAAGCTGGTGCTGGGCTGGCCGTAGTCGACGTAGCCGGGGATAGACACGGTTGATTCGGGAACGAGGTTGCCGTCGCTCTCGAGGAAGATCTGGGCGCAGCCAGTGTAGAACTGCGGGTCGTTGTCGTTGGCAGCGTGCAGAGCCAGGATCTCAGGGCGAGCAAGGTAGTTACCGCCTTCCAGGTTCGAGGGGAGTTTGACGTTGAGGAGACCGTTGTTGTCGATGATCTCGTCTGAGCACCAGCGCTCGGTGGAGCTGTCGTAGCCGTGCTCGAAGATCTTGAACCAGCCATCGCCAGCAGCTGGAGGGTACTGTTAGTCGAAGATCTGCAAACAAACAGACTGGCACTCACCTGTGTCGTCAATGGCAGAAGCAACCTTCTTCAAGTAGACAGCACAGGGGCCTTTGTGTCCACGTTCAAGGCGCTCCTTGGAAGCATCCGCAGGCCAGGCACGCCACTCGAACGAGAGAGTTGCGCCATCGGATACTGACTGCACGCGAGAGACACCCTTTGTTCCACCGGCGTCTAGTTCAACAGTCAGATATGTTAATCACGTGGGTGTATAATAGTGACATACTGCAAGCCATATCATCGCTACCAAGGCTGGAGATGGGAGCGGTGGAGTGCTCGGTGTTTGTGCTCATGCGAACTGCAACACCATCACCCTAATCATGATCAGTATTTTTCGGTTTCGAGTACGATTGAAGATTTACCTGAGGAGTACCATCGACGTAGAAGTCGGTGAAGGCGGTATGGGCGAGAGCTGCAGGCGCGGAGGCCAGAGCGGCGAGAAGCATAGATTGAGACCTCATATTGATTGATTTTGTGGTCTTTTCAAAGTTGAAGGACGTAATTCGTAGTATGTGACAGGAAAAGATTGGGTCACTAGGACTTCACGGCTTGTAAAAGAACGGCTGTCGACTGGCGACGGTAAGGAATGAAGATGGCAGCAAGCGCCGGGAGGAAGGACAGAGTTGGTTATGAAGTCGGGGCCAGGTAAGGAAAGGAAGCGTGGAGGCAGGATCTGATCGCGGTTTTGATGCCTGATGGAGCGGGCACCTTGTGCCGATTCTTCACCTCGTCATCCCTGTGGACAAGCTTCCGCGCTGCCGCCCCACTGATGTGTTCCTGGCAACAGATCTCTCGGAAGACACAAGTCGTGCCGGAATTGCGATGGAGTTGTTGCTGTCTTCCGGGGCCGTGGTCAGCCTTGAAACGTTTGACCAATCATGGCTGCCACTACATCGTAAGATGAAACGCAAACGCAGGAGCAGGCGGCGTTAACGAACCGCTAGAGGATGATTTGGTAAGGTCAGCCGCAGCGTGGCGCTTTCTCGGACACGCTAACTCAGGTACCACCCTTAATTATATCTTGTTGATGGTATTCTTCGTCAGATGATCTGCTGTTGGCCGACTGCGAGGGATTACTTTGTAAAACATCTGAAGGCAGAGTCATGAAGATACATGACTTTGGGGCAAGATGAGAACGGTTGTTGTTGTAAGCGCCAGTGTCACATAACGCTCAGCAGTGCTCAGGGGTACGGAAAGCCGCTGCAGTTCGCAGCTTGGCGAAGGCTGAGTCTGTTGTCTCTCCAATCTCGTAAGGACTTCGGATGCTGTCTGCCTGAGGCCAAGACTAATCATCCCATTAGCTTTGCGGCACGGGTGCAAGGCAGGTCATTGTCAACGAGTTTCTGTTACAGGGCAAAGCTACATCAGGAGAGGTATGTTGGCGAAGAACCAGAACCTCGTTTCATGTCAGTTGTACAGCATGCATACTGTTTGCATGCGCTGGGCTAACGAAGACCTGAGCTGTCAATGTGCTTCCCTCGCTTCAGCTTGATGCAGGGGAAACTATCATTGATTGTAGACATCTAAAATTCAATGACGTATGCAGGCACTGGAACGTGGCCAGAAGCTTTCACGGTGTGCTGGACAACAAGATGAGGATGATTTAAGGTAGAGTGGATGAACCTTGTTCTTGACAGCTAAGTCTGTTTGTGCGGACATAGTGCGTCCGCTAACACCTTGGTCAGAGCGTCTGACTGATGTAATGCTTGCGGACGTTATTGTTGCTTATGCTGCGCTGCAGCGGCTGAGTGGGAGAACTGGTGTTGACTGATTGCTCGTTTGAGATGCGGCTGAATATGTCTGGCTGATCGACTGGTGATGATCGGCTGCGTGCATGTGGGGAACACAAACGATTGTTTCAGCTATCACGCGCCGTACCCTTCCCTGCCGAGCGTAAAGGTCTCGAACGCAGACCTTGCTACCAACAGCCGTAAATTGAAATGAGGATCAACAAGTTCAAATCGACCGAAATCTCGAATTTCAACCTGATGACAACGTCTTCTTCGATGCAGTCCAGGTTGACCATGACCTTGAGCTGGTTTTCTTGATAGTCTCCTCGTGTGTCGGGTTCTTGTAGCTTGCTCCGGCTTCTGCCAATTCTAGCATACTCTTGAAAGAATTTTTGAACTCGGTTGTGTCATCCGAGGGATCGAAATTCATCAAAGAACCGGTCTTTCGGGAAACGACAAGTGGTATTCTCGTTGACCATCTCACGCTTGAGATTCTTAGCCCATACACATTGCGGAATTGCAGCTTGTAAAAGCTGATGAAGATCCCTTCGGAACATGCGAACCCATCACGGTCTCTGTTCAGACAGCACACAATAGCGTTCTCGTCAGGATGGTCTGCATGCTCTATGTTCAATTCGTGCAGAATAGCTTTCACGGTCCCAATCAGCCAGAGACTATCTCCTTTAGTCACATGGTCAAGCTTTTTGGACTCTCCGAACGAGTTTGTGCGAAGGCTGCGGTCTACCAGTGCAGTCTGTGGCCTTGCGATTCTCAGGTGCCACTCGAGATGAAATGATGCCATAGGCGAAAAAGTGGAGTCCCATAGCAGAGGCCACGCACCAAGCGATACAAGTGGTCCGACAAGGAAACCTTCTGGGATGGTCAAGTCCGTTCGAGGGCGAGGTCTCAAAGCACTCGTAGGGCGACTTCTGTCCTTTCGAAGGACACCACTCATCCGCGGGCCGTTCATCCAGGTCTGCAACTCAGGTATGCGTGCCTGAATCATGGCGATCAGATCACTCTTCTCCAGGGCATGGGTGTTCGAGAAAACGTCGGTTGGGTCAACATTGGCGCGGAACTTATCCTCCACTCCCCTAAACACAGCTAGCCAGTTGTCCATCATAAGTATTTCTTGTGAGATCTGTCTCGTGCGGTCGTGCGCGATGCCGTAACGTTTGATTGAACCCTCCAGTGCAACGCTCCAGGCCAATAGTGCATTGTAGAACTCACGCAACTGCAGACATACATCGCCCAACCAACGGGCTGCCGCAATGTCTCCGTCATCAAGGTCTCTTCTAAGGTAGATGCCGTTAAAAGCACTCTCGAAGAAGTGTTTCGCCTTCATAAGGTTACCACTGAACGACGCACATACACCAATACAGTGTCTTAATACACGTCGATCGGGTTGCAGACCAGTCGAGGTAACAGATCCCTTTTCGACAGCGGCGAGGTGCTCCTCAAGCAGTTTTGATGCTTCCACAAAGTTTCGCTGAGTCCATGCAGACGAGACCTGCTGGGCTGTCCAGTCGAGGTCGGAAGGTGTCGAGAAGGTCACGCGTTCCGGAGCTTCTGAAATTGATTTTGTAAGCTGGACTGGCCTTGCTTTACGATGCTGTAGATTGGGTGACGAGAGCAGTTCGGGCGCTTGGTCAGATGGTGACGATAGCTGCGTGGATCCTGGAGCGTTGGAAGATGAGCTCGACAGATAGAGCACCTTGAATTCATCGGTGGGGAGCTCTGAGATATGTAAAGGCTCTGGAGCATTTGAAGAATCCTTCCTTTGCAAAAGATGAACGCTAGGCGATGATGTCGGCCGGGAATGGTTTTCCGTACTGCTATTATCTGGATCGAGGTTCAGACTTGCTGTGAATGATGGTATCGACAGAGAAGTAAACTCAGGGTTAGTGTAGCTCGAGTGCTGTGCTGTTGCATCGACATACTCAGGGTCGGCCCGTTCTTCCAGTAGCCGGCCTTCATTAACAGCCCGGATGAACCAGTCCACCACGAAGTCATGGTACGTCAACGCGACCTGATGCGAGATTCCAACGTCTTCGAGGTCTCGAATGATCTGAGTCCAAGCTGCATCCTCGTCACCCGACTCTTCGTGGCTTGGAGTGGACGTTATGCGCTCAATGGAAGCAATGCTCTCTTCACGGTGACCACCTCTGTAATCCTTCTCCAATCGTTCCAAAGCCTCAAGTATCAAGACTTGGTTGTCATGTATCAACGAGGTATAAAAGGCGTTGAGCATTGTTACACTCGAGGCTAATCGCTCACGCAGACTGCGTGACTTCTCCGGGTCCCATTTTAAACGATCCCATGCACGCTTGCTCTTTGTGTCGAGTTTGTTGTAGTGTGCGAGTTGTTTGTCGAGTTCGGACAGTACGTCGACACATGGCTCATATGCATCAACAAGCTGCTGATGCTTATATGTTGGTATCTTATCGTACTTGTCTTGGATATCGTCCAACAAGTTTGTGAGACTGCGCGCTTCTGTGGTCAAAGACTTGTAGTCCCCCGTGCAGTCGCGGCCTGTAAAGACTTAGCATCATGTACTTACATGGAAGCTTATGGGATCAGACAGTTCTTGTACACCCGACCAGCAACCTCGCACAACTTTATGATATCACCGATGCTGATACCGAAACTCATGGCGGCGATCAAGTCACATCGCTCTACGGATCATGGTAAATCTGGCGATACGATGAGTAGGAAGGAACGCGGTGTCTTTGAAGCAAGCGCAGGTTGATGACGCTGAAAGTTGGGGGCGGGAAGCTGCATGCCCGAGGCGCCTGATTGGCAGCCGTACTGCATGAACACAGCCTCACAAGGCGCCCTAGATCGTCGAAAGTCGATTCGTCCCTCCTCACCCTCGAACAGTGAGCCCATCATGTGAACAGCGAGAATGACAGGAGTATGAGCAGGGGAAAGAGAGTATGTAGTCGATGCGATGGCGGGGACCCTCCATAATCTTGACGCAACAGATCTGTTACTTATGGGATCCAACTCAGGCTTTGTTCACTTGTCCTTGAGACCTTTACAAATGTATTAGGACTGGATAACTGGTTGAGTATCAACGATCTGTATTTAATACAAGGTCTTCTTGCGCACCACGAAATGTTTGGGTTGAAAGGAAGAAGAGCTGGTTGCAGAGTTGTCCGTGAATTCTTCGGAAATGCTAGTCTCGATTCGGAAATTTCCGCCTGATGATCGCGGGCAACTATAACAACAGTTCATCCATCGGCTTCGACGTCAGTTCCACCACTATCATCTCCGATCTGTGCTGGGCGCAACTTTACGTGCCCGTCTCCGACAATCAAGGGTTACCGCTCATAACCTTGTTATGACTGACGCTACGGCTGACGGTGATTCAGCCGGGACCTTTGTGGTACGACCGTAAGCTACAAGCTCCCTGAACTCCAAGCCTCAATCGAATTAGCCTGTCTGTATGCATAAAGAATGGATACTGATAAGTTTTAGGTATCGTTCACACAAGTACCCGGCATGTAGCTTTTGTAGGACTAGGAAAACGAGATGCGACTTCGACATCCCCGACAAGCCGTGTCGATTATGTCGTGAACGAAACCGGACTTGTGACTATGGGCGAAAAAGACCAGTATCAGGTACGCCTGCAGCTGCTTCTCATGTAGAGCCCCTTCAATGGTTCAATTGCTAACCTTCGACAACAAAAGCTTCACCTCCCTCCAGGGCCACTCCATCCTCCGACCCTAGCCACTCACGTAACAATCTGTGCGAATCAAGAAAGAGAGCATGCCGAATTGATATCACACCTGCGTTGTATCACTCACCAGAAGTTAGACGAACAGCCGCACTTGCCGAATATCCTTCGGTTGCTGGGACTTCGCCGACCGAGTCATCGTTGATGATGAACCCGCACATGGCCGAGGACATCACAGTACTACAGCAATACCTGACTTCGACCACATCTTCGACCCCAGCCAAGCGTTCTTCACTGTTTAAGCCTTACAGCACAATCTCTACAAACTCGGGAGATAGACCAGTAGTTTATATGACAGTACCGAAGAGACGTCAAGGGCTGAGGACTGCCGTTGATCCAGGTAGAACACAGAGAGAGGTTATAGAACAAGTGCTCAACCCACTCGCATTCGAAGTACGTAAGGTATACTTTGACCATCTGCATCCGTGTTTCCCGATACTTGATGAAAAGACGTTCCAGGACATGTGGGAAACCAGCAACGATCGTATATCTTCAACACTTGTATGTGACTTATACGCTTCCGCCCTCTCAGTCTGGAATCGATCAGACTTGCTTTGTCACCATATACGGCCCGATCCTTACTTCATATGGAACCAAGCTGTCTCTGCACTCCAGGATGATTTCATGGCTCCAACTATATCGACAGTACATGCGGCTGTCTTAGATTTGCTAGGGCGCCCTGTCATCGGAGTTACTGGTAATATTGTCAACGCCGGTCGGATCGTTACCCTAGCACAGAGCTTGGGACTCCATCGAAATCCATCATCATGGAGAGCTACAGATCACGAGAAAGGTGTGCGCATCAATCTATGGTGGGGTGTTCTGATACATGACTACTGGTCAAGCATCGGACATGGCACGCCACCCACTATCAATCCTCTGTACTTTGATGTTCCCATACCCGTTATTGAAAGCACAATGGTCTCAGACAGCAAGTCCAAGTCAAGGTCAACGTTTGTACACCTGTGTACACTGAGTCAGATTTTAGGCGATATCCTCCCTCTGGTTTATTCAATCCAGCAAGATCAAAACGAGATCAGACGACAGCTTCGGAAAGCCGAATGCAAGCTGGATGATT
This sequence comes from Neodidymelliopsis sp. IMI 364377, assembly GCA_027946375.1. Lineage (NCBI taxonomy): Eukaryota > Fungi > Ascomycota > Dothideomycetes > Pleosporales > Didymellaceae > Neodidymelliopsis > Neodidymelliopsis sp. IMI 364377. The sequence continues at coordinate 12,093 of JAPEUT010000401.1, forward strand.
GGATATTGGAGCTTCCCGAATACATTCGCCCAAACTTAACCACGGCTGTTGTCGTGAATGGTAGCAGTAACCTGTGGTTTGCTTATCTATCTATCAAGGTACTAGTCTGCCGACTCGCCTTTAGAGCCAGCTCAACAGAAGCTCAAAGGTTACCTGAGACCCGCCAGTATCAACTCGCAATGCTGAGGGATGCTGCTTCGGATGCAGCAGACTTCATCATCACATTAACCAAAGCTCAGTTATCAGAATTTTGGATGCCATATACCTCATATCTCCTTGTAACAGCAGCTACTATCCTCCTCCGATGTACGATCGAGAGTAGTGACCTAAACACGAAGAAGACCTGCATGATCAAGCTTGTGGCATTCCGGGATCGCTTACGCACTGCGCAAACCGAATCGCAGTGGGACCTGGCTGACTTTTGCCTCGAAAGATGCGATGAGCCTATTCAGAAAATTGCAGACGCAATCGGAATATCTCCTCAACGCACTTCGATGACCGCTTTGGTAGATGGGCTGCCTGCGGCCGCGTTTAGAGAATCGGATCTTTTAACTACCGACCCGTCTGAGATGACAGATTTCTTCCTTCCCATAGATCCCCTCGACTATCCCTGGGAGACCTTGTGGGACGGCATGGAAGGACCCTGGTCTATACAAATGTAGATATTAGTTAAGGGTTGCGGATTTACCTTTGACCAGATCATCTGTATCGTCTCGTAGCCGCTTGAAGAAGAGTGTGCTGGCGTTGAGATACAGGGTCAGATGAGGTCAGAGTCATACCAGCTTTTAGGCCAAGAAGCCGTAGCAGATTTCTCAGGTTTAGAACTGATGACGCACAAAAATTATTGCACCTTCGAAACGCAAGCAGGAAGCGGCCTTGTCTATAATCTTGACTCCGATATATCCTTCAGTAGTCGCATCATCTGCTTTCTAAAATTGACAAAACACTCAAGCTCCAAGTATTTCAAATTCTTCTCTTAAGTTAGAAAATGACTTTTGGAAGTAGCGTTGCCCCAAATTCCCGACTCAACATTCAGACGATACGTATAAGCAAGGCAAATGAGCGGGGAAATGGCTATAACTACACTCCTGCGTTCTGAAGTCGGACATCGTTTAGAGACCTATCTGAGAGAATCATGAGCATAAGAGGGTTTTCTCCGAATAGTTGGTTCCTACAATCTGGCGTTTCTCTCTCTTGTAAAGGGATTGGACGGTCACTTCACGGTTCGTGAAGATGACGCTAACCAAACCTAGCTTTACCAACCATAATTGCTCAACACCGTAGTCAGGAGGGAGAAATATTATTCATGAAGCATTTCACATCCTTCTCAAATCGAAGTATTTGCCTCTTTCTTCCCCGTTCTCACAAGAAGCTTTGTTCTATGCTAGCATAGGCATAATGTGCAAAGTCACAATCCTTCTCTACGCCCAGTGCATGTGCGGCCCCCGAGACGCCAACTATACAGATGGATTTCTCGTACTAAAAGACTGGCACGATCGACTGGCCCTTGATGCTGAAGATGTACCTCTCCAACGCTGCACGCAAGCGAGAAACCAAGCATTCAATTCCAGTCGATCAAACACCTTGGAGTTCTCCCGATGCAATAGCGTCCGAGTGAAAACAGTGCGGTTTGATGAAAGGCCGTGTTTTCGATGCTTTGCGCATCAAGAGATGGAGAAAAGGACAGAGATGATCAAGCTTCTGTATGCGGAGCGCAAAGCTCTCACAGCAAGATTCCATGCTTCTTCGCGAGCCAAAATCAAGGACGTTGAATTTACCAAGGAGATGCGTCAAACTATCAAGATGCAGCAAAAACATGATGGCAGGGTCATGGAGCACGAAAATTTGAGAGGAGGAGGTGGACTACGACCAGTCAGACTTGGCAGGGGTGGAGACGTAGACACAAATTGGGAAGAGGGGTTGCAAAAGCGGCTTGCGGACCAAAAGGCTGCTAAAGAAGAGAAAAATGACTCTTTTGAAGAGAGGAAGGAGAGGTTGACCTCACTTCGGGATCGCCTTGCTCATGCGAACTCACACCACCAGACGGCTGATCAGCCAGGAGACCCTGAGCATGCAGATTCGTCTTGCTCAGAAAGCCCTTCAACCCCTGCAGTGAGTGGCACGACTTCCATCACCACTGCGCAGTCGCCAACTGTGCCAAACCAGAACACCGCCCCAGTGAAGTATCGCACCAACAACGGGGTCACCGTGAATGAAACTGGCACATGGGTTCAAGCTTTAGCTCATGACACAACACCACCAGGAACGGATTCGGCTCCATACAGTCCCATTCCTCTCACAGCTGCCGAAGCTCCAGAGTTCAGGCCATTTCGACAACCACCGCCAACTGAGCCTCGAATGATGAGGGCCCCTGCTGCGCCTCGAGCGATGAGGGAGTGCAACTCACGATTATCGACATGGCAGACTCCTAGCCGGTCCGCGACGTATCGAGGGTATGCCACATATCGCGGATGGACAGGATGATCTGATGCTGTGCTGTGAGCTTGCACGGCAATGAAGATCTTGGTTAGCTGGCTTTGGTGCTCTCAGGACTCATACCTTGCATCACCCATATGTCTTGAAAGCCTCCAGGCACAGTCGTACTTCCACAGCGGTATTGTGTGTATGACCTGGAGATGTACCATGATAAGTCGATGGATGGGGAAAGCTCGGTCGAAAAACGCGCTAGTGCAGCGCGTCATTCACGGGTCGATCTCTCCTGCGCTCCCTGAGTGCTTGTCTTACACCGACACCCTCCTTACATCAGCTCAGTCACGGTTATTGGACCGGGAACCGTGACAGACTAGACGATGCAAAGGTCGTTGTGAATAGCACAGTCAGTTCCTCGAGACGTCTTTGTTGCACGTGAACAACACATGGATGCATCCTCTCCCACCAATCTACACGCAGAAACAACTCAAGACTCCATGCGTGCACTCCTGACCTACGGAATTGCAACCAGTGAACTGCGCTGGAGCACTACGAAGCTATGATGGTTGACACTTGCGGCTCTCAAAGGTCATATCCGGCGCAATATCGATCTAGAAACACCATTCGCTGGCTCTGCAGTAAGCGTGGAAGTCTACGTGGAACTCACTTGACCTGCAAGATCATCGCACGAACCGGAGTGCAGGTCATCTGAGGTCTTCGAGTGGCCCGGATTTAGATTGCCCGCATCGATTTGATTAGCCTGAACTCGTTCTTCGGGTCTGCACAAGGGAAGTATCGTCAACCTCGACAAGCAACACCGACAATGATCAAAACAGCCAACACTATGATCTGGAGAATTCCTACAGATACGGCTACCAAGCGATGATTGTGAGTAAACAGAATGTCTTCACCTACCGCAGTCTAGCCACGCTCAACAAGTTCATCAAGCATCTGAGCGTTACCGAGCAAATCCTTGCTCTTAATCTATCAGGAACAAACAGCTACCTGAGGCTCGGAACAATTCCAGAGTATGAAGATACCAGGGCGCGAAACTTAAGCCTCAAGCATTGCACGTCCTGTGGTCGAGGGCATCTCGTCCCGGCTGCGCCGGAAGCTTGCCAAATCTTGCGCAAGACGACGACTTCCCCCGGAGACCATGAGCACAATACTCACGAGAGAGCTGCCGACCAGCTGGCATTGTAATCTATCCGTGCAGGACTTGAACGTCCTTCGAGAAAACAGCTCAGTATAGCCAAGTCTTGGATGCAGCGCATGTATCGTGTGGGAAACATTTGCTTGGAAACATCGTACCAGCCGCTCAGATCTCCCAGCTACGCGCCACTTCTTAGACAGATCCACGAGCCTCATGACCTGCCACATATATTGCCTTCCAAAAGCGGACCGGAAGAACTCTGTGGAAGCTCTTTTTGCCTCGCGTACCTGAGCAGCCAACGAATGACCGAAAGGCAGGCGCTGAATGTGCCAGGATATCTTCGCCGCAATGTTGATCCTTACTGGCAGTTCACAATTCGCGTCGTGGGGAAAATGAATCGTACTGGTATCACTACATCATAAAACATGGTGTATATTCTGCTCAAACCGTCGCGGTTGTACGGTATGACCGTACTCGGCTTGACTCTCCATCACCGTACTGAAGACAAGCGTCGGAAGGAAGCTTTACCAAAATACACTACTGAACCAAGCATGCGACGGAGGCAGAGCCGTTGCCACTTTACCCACCACCTACACGCTACCTGTTTCTGGTTAAGATCCCGCAACGCCTTGTCCGTTATACCCCAGATTACCCCACAATGAATTGGACTTCATTTATCCTCAATTACTCTGGCACTTCTACTCCTGTCAGCATTCCCGACGACCCGTAGGCGCCCCTGGCAGCGGCTTCCTTGTAGTCTGGCACGCAGATCCTCGCGCGTTGTAATATCGGATAATCATATGGGCACTCTACCTACGTGCGGTCGAGTGCGTTGGACTCGCCACTGTCTCTATAAAAGGGCTTGATGCTCTTGCCAAAGACTGCCATCATCACACCCAGCTCTCTTCTCGATCAACAGACAAGATGTACAGGTCTCTCGCCCTCACTTCGCTCACACTCCTGAGCGCCGTCCGCGCTCAGCAGGTCGGCACGTCTCAGACTGAGACCCACCCCAAGATCAACTGGAAGACCTGCACTGGCACTGGTGGCAACAGCTGTACCAGCAAGTCTTCCCCGATTGTGCTCGACTCCAACTGGCGATGGTCCCACAACATTGGTGGATACACCAACTGCTTCGACGGCAACTCCTGGAACACCAGCCTCTGCCCCGACGGCGACACCTGCGCTAAGAACTGTGCCATCGATGGTGCCGACTACTCTGGTAAGTGTCGACATGCTCCTATACCAGTTACTCCATCATTGCTAACGCCTTCAAGGTACCTACGGTATCACCACCTCCAGCGATGCCCTGACCCTCAAGTTTGTCACCAAGGGCCAGTACTCCAGCAACGTCGGATCCCGTACCTACCTCATGGAGACCGACACCAAGTACCAGATGTTCAACCTCATCAACAAGGAGTTCACCTTCGACGTTGACGTTTCCAACCTCCCCTGCGGTCTGAACGGTGCTCTTTACTTCGTTGAGATGGCCTCTGACGGTGGCATCAACAAGGGCAACAACAAGGCTGGTGCCAAGTACGGAACCGGTCAGTACCACTCAATCCAAGCATCATCCACACACTAACGCACCGCAGGATACTGCGATTCCCAGTGCCCCCACGACATCAAGTGGATCAACGGCAAGGCCAACTCGGACGGCTGGGTCTCATCCCCCAACGATCCCAACGCCGGTTCCGGCACAACTGGCGCCTGCTGCGCTGAGATGGATATCTGGGAGGCCAACTCTGTCTCCACCGCCTACACTCCCCACCCCTGCCAGGGCACCGGACTCGTAGCCTGCACTGGCACCCAGTGTGGTGACGGCGACAACCGCTACAAGGGCGTGTGCGACAAGGACGGCTGCGACTTCAACAGCTACCGCATGGGCGTCAAGAACTTCTACGGCCCCGGCGCCAAGCTCGACACCAAGGCCAAGATGACCGTCGTCACCCAGTTCATCGGCTCCGGCAGCTCCCTCAGCGAGATCAAGCGCTTCTACATCCAGAACGGCAAGGTGTACAAGAACTCCAACTCCGCCATTTCCGGCGTCACTGGAAACTCCATCACCGACTCGTTCTGCAAGGCGCAAAAGTCTGCTTTCGGCGACACCTCGTCGTTCGCCAACCTGGGCGGCCTCAACGCCATGGGCGCCTCTCTCGCCCGCGGCCACGTCCTCGTCATGTCGCTCTGGGATGACCACGCAGTCAACATGCTCTGGCTCGACTCCAGCTACCCCACCACCGCCGACCCAGCCAAGCCCGGTGTTGCCCGCGGTACCTGCGCTACCACCTCCGGTGCCCCCGAGGATGTCGAGGCCAGCAGCCCCAACTCGAGCGTTGTCTTCAGCAACATCAAGTTCGGTCCCATTGGCTCTACCTTCAACCAGGCTTCTGCCGTCTAAGCGTCTTACGTCAAGATTCGAGGATAGTGCTGCATGTGAGGTTAAAGATTGTATATACGAACTATTCCTTTTTCTTTCCCTTGGGGGGTTTGTGAGTTGATGAGGTAGTTAGGAAGAAGGGTGTGAGTGTTGTATATAGACCATTCGCTTGAACAAGAAATATACCGGTGGTTTTCAGATCTTGACATTTCCTCCTCTCTCCCTTGACGCTTTGTTTGATACTAGTAGTCACTTGAGTCTAGTAAAGTCTTATTCTAGTCTCGAAGCAAAGCTGGGTTGATGATAGCTTAGTTGAAGATTTTCTTCTAGATAGTCCTTGTTGTAGTTTAACAATTGACTCTATAGTTAGTTAGCCCACGCGAATACTATTCACCCATAGATCGGCGCACTGCTACTTCTAATCTTAGACTACTCTTTTCTTCTATCTTTCTACTTTTCTTTGTCCTCTTCTCCTCTTTTCTCTCTACCCCCCCTCCCCCTTTTTTTTTCGTTCTTACCAACCTACCATCCATCTCTTCCCTACAATCCCCCATACGCAATACCTGCGCAACTGCGTAACTGCGTAATTCACCTCCCCTCTTCTCTTCTCTTCTCTTCTCTTCTCTAGGTTCGAGGTTAGTTTCTCAGAACAATTACTATTAGTCAGCCAGGTTAGGGGTTTTGTATCAAGGTTCAAAAAAAGGGGGTAGGGAAGAAGGGTGAGAGGAGGGAGGGAGATGGAGGGATTTAGTGTAGGAGATGGGTGTTTGAGTGATGGGATGTTGGGTTCTGGTGGGGTATGTGTGTGGTTGTGATAAGGCTATGGCTGTGTTTTACCTCTGCCTCTGTCTATACCTATACCTATGTCTATGTCTATGTCTATACCTCTACCACGCCCCCAGCCCTCCGTTCTAAGAACTGGTAAATAGCTCTCCACTCCCTCTCGCGATCTCTTTCTTCTTCGCGATTCTTCTCGATAAGCCAACTCCACTGCCCTCTTTCGTCCTCATCTCTTGTATCAGATCCCAGATTTGTGTCTGAATCCTCATCCTCAAACAACTTCCTCACGCCGTGACTCTGACTCTGACTCTCGCTCTGACTCTGACTCCCAACAACACCACACCCCACCGCACCCCTCAAAAACCCCC
>JAPEUT010000402.1:0-19174 GCA_027946375.1 Neodidymelliopsis sp. IMI 364377
GTAGGAGAGGAGGGGTTTGCTGGCGCGGGTGCGGCGGGGGGTTGGGTTGGTTGTGCTTGTGGTTTTGGTTGTGGCGGTTGATGAGGGTGCTGCTTGGCCGCGGAGCACGGTGGTGAAGGTGTGGGGGTGGGCGTGTTGGGTTGTGATGGTTTGGGTTTGTACCGACGCCATGGTGTCTTGTGCTGATTTTTGTAGTTGAGATGCCGCGGTGTGGTGTGGTGTGGCGTCTTTGCCAGTTGTATACGCGTTGCGTTGTATTGTATTGCGTTGTGTGAACAGAGTAATCTCTCCCTCCTACTAATTATTGTCGTTGTCGTTGTCGTTGTCGTTGTCGTTGTCGATATTCGTCGCGTCTCAGCAAGATGCAATCACGAAAACACAAAGCGAGGAACCTCAAGAAAAGAAAAAGAGAAAACAAGCGGTGGCCAGCAGACACCTCTATATGCACGCTCTCGCATCTCTCTTGCTCCAAAGCGGCCTAGTCCGGGCCGTTGGCAGAAAAAAGGTTGCCCGTGATTTTCGGAAATCAATCGGGCTTGCATGCATCGCACGCGGTACGGGAAAGTAGGGTACTTAGGCGAGGGCAGTGGAGTGGAGTGGAGTGGGGTGGGGTCGGGGAGAGGGGGGTGCACGGTAGATGAGGAAATGGTACACACACACACGTTGCTGTACCCGGCGGCGGTCAGATTGTGTGGCAAGTACAGGTAGGGTAGGGTAGGCGGAGAAGGATAAGCGAGAGAGAGAGGGAGAGTTGCCGGTCTTGACCGTACTGGACGGGTAATTGTTTAGGTCGATGGCTCTCTTCACCGCAATTGAGGGGGTGTGTTTTGTGTCTTGGGGGAGCCTCACTTTCTACGTGCGACTTTGCTTGCACAGCAAAGAGGGATATGTATGTGCCCTTTGTTTTAATTTCACAGCATATCTGTAATCTGAACAACAATGCCATGTCCCCCCTTTTCCCTTACACGTTAACAATCAATCAATCAAGCTACGCTGCTCCTTCAAACGCGGCGACTTTGATCGTTTGAGTTGACAAAGACAGAAAGGAAAAAAGCTAGGACAGACTAGCATCACCGCCTGTGACGCCTCTTTCTCTTGTTCCCGCGCTTGCTCGCTCGCTCGAGACCCACTTGAGGGACGAGAAAACCCGGGGGAAAAAAGAAAAGCTAGATGGGCGGTTCTTGGGTAAGGGACCCACTACCTACTAATCACAAGCTTTTCTTTCGTGTGTAGGCTGGGGAGCGTCGGCGAGTGGTGCGAGAAGGGAAGTGTGTGCTGTTGTGTTGTTGGGATGGGAGGAGGAGGGGATGTGGATGTGGATGGATGGGTGAGAGATGAATCGAGGGAGAGAGGGAGTGCAAACACGTCATGGTTGGGATGATGGTGGGAGTGCGGTAAGTGCAGGGGTGGTGAGGGACGCGGGTTGGGCTGGGAGACATGTTTGCTGTGCGCGATGGAGAGGGAGGGAGGGAGTTGGTGATGCCGATCTATGAGTGGCAGAGCAATGTCTTTCTTTGAACCTCAATCACCACAGCGCAACGACACCAGCGCGTTCGAGCAGCACTCTCCTGGCGTCCATCAATCCAACGCCCCCTTCCTTCGAGGTGGGGTGGGGTGACAGCCTTGCAAACACGACTTCGCTTGGCTTGTTGCCGCTAGCCAGGGCTGGACTGTCGCAGTTCCGAACCAGCGTTCCGAGGTTCCGAGCGTAATTTTAGAGCTTCCACCACTAGTGCCACGTGCATTAGTTCCCGTAGCTTGATGCCACCTTTGACATTGCGCCTGGGTTTGTGATTTGTAGTATACAAGGACACTTGTCATTCCTTCTCTGTTTCCGACTTGTTTCTTTCCGTTCTTTGAGATTTGGTTGTAATAAAGCGTGAATTGTCGCACTTCCACTCCTTACTGTCGGTATCCTTGAAACGCAGGATACACGACTCTGTTGTGCATCGACTTCACCCAACTCGATCTGACCATGGCGAGATCGGCAAAGCGTACGCCTTCTCAGGTGCGCAAACAGGCCAATGGTGCCGCGCACAACCTCGACGATGCGGTGCACGCGATTGAGAGGAAGATCGAGGAGCAGGCCGAGTTGGCGGCGCGGAACCCAGCAGAGCAGAAAGAGGCTGGCCTGCTGCAGCTGCTGGTTTGCGTAGGAGGGATCTATGCTAGTTTGTGAGTTTGACACGGTTCGTGCCATGGTATGGAGCTGACAATCGCAGTCTGAGCTGGGCATATCTCCAGGAACGCCTCACTACCACCACACATGGCCCCTCGAATGCGCGCTTTACGTACCCCGTCTTCCTCAACACCATCCAGTCTGCGTTTGCGGCTATCACAGGCCTCGTCTACCTCTTTGTGTCTGCACCGCGCAGCAAGACAACCGGCGCTCGACGCGTACCGCCCATCTTTCCCTCGAAACAGATTCTGTTCCCGCTACTTCTGATCGCAATTACCTCGTCCCTCGCCTCGCCATTCGGATACGCCAGTCTCAAGCACATCGACTACGTCACATTCACCCTAGCCAAGAGCTGCAAGCTCCTCCCCGTCATGGCCCTGCACATCACGCTGTTCCAGAAGAAATACCCCATCTACAAGTACCTAGTCATTGCCTGCGTCACTCTCGGCGTCGCAATGTTCACACTGTACAACCCCTCCACTGCTAAGAAAGCAGCAAAGAAGGGTGTCAACGCCGACGCCTCCAAGACACTCGGTCTTTTCCTCCTCGGCGTCAACCTCCTCTTCGACGGCCTCACCAACACCGTCCAGGACAACATCTTCACAAAATTCAAGGGCTTCAGCGGCCCCCAGATGATGTGCGCGCAGAACATCATGTCCACGGCCCTGACAGTCAGCTACCTGATCCTCTCGCCCTACATCGCCGGCACACCACTAGGCTCCTACCTCGGCCTGTCCCCCACCGGCAACGGCGAGCTCAGCGACGCCCTCGCCTTCGTCACCACCTACCCCTCTGTCGGCTGGGACGTCCTGGGATTCGCGGCGTGCGGCGCCGTAGGCCAAGTCTTCATCTTCAACACGCTTGCGCACTTCAGCTCGCTGCTGCTCGTCACGGTGACAGTGACGCGCAAGATGCTGACGATGCTGACGAGCGTGTTTCTGTTCGGCCACACGGTCACGGGCATGCAGTGGGTTGGTGTCGGGCTGGTCTTTGGTGGAATCGGTGCTGAGGCTGCGTATGGGCAGGTGGAGAAGAAGAGAAAGGCCGAGGCAAAGAGATTGGCCGAGGGCAAGAAGTTGTGAGGTTGTTGAAATGGTTGTGTAGAGTTTGGGGGTTGTTTATATTAGATTGGACTAGAGGATTAGAAGAGTATTTTTCCACAATGAAACGATCCGTTGTGCTTATTAAAATCATCTTGGCTCATCCATTCACTACCTTAGGGTCTTCTTGAAGCGTACATATTAAATTCATGCACCAATACCCAACTACTCATCTCCAGACACAGCATCCTGCAGCAAAAACTCACACCCTCCCTCCTCCACCACTCTCTCAGCCCTTCACCTCAGCCGTGCCATTACATTCTTCTCCACACCTCAACCCCGTAATCCCCGCCATTCTCTCCAACCATACACCGTGAATCGAAGAACGAAACCAATGTATCTGTCAGGTCTTCGTACTCGTAGTAGAGTATGGGGTGGCGGATTAGAGCGAGTAGTATAGAGTCTCTGACTTGAGTATATGAAATTTTGTGTTGGGATGATTGGAAATCTCGTACAACAAGCGCGAGCATTTTCTAGCGTAAATGCCAGGTCCAGTCTGTATAAGGGCATATAGCATGTCAATAGGATGGAAAGTGGTGTGAGGTGGGATTGACACCTGTTGTAGGTCTCTACAATCAACACCGCCTATCTGCATAGTTGCTGTTTTCTCTTTAAAAGGTTCACGACAATTGCTCGATGGCTTGAGTGTGATACTCTGTGTTGATAACAGCAGCATAGAAGACTGTCCCCTCCTTGCTGACAAAGAACTTTCCTAGATGAGATGTTGCGACAAGGTGCTGCTCGGTCGGTCGTACGTTGCGTCAGCAGAGGCGGAGTTAGTTACCTAAAATGGTATATTCTTTCCGAGCGCTGCGATTGCTAACCCCGCGTCTATCCAGAGCATCATGGTAATCGTGCATGGTTATCCACTTCCATATCGTAATTGCTCGTCTCGAGGAATTGTAGTTCCGAGCTCTGTGATGCCGGCTTGAAGATCGAGTTGGGATTGTTATCACTATAGAGTAGTAACCCCACCCAGCCGGTTGAGGTAGACAACATCCTGCGGAAAGCTCATTGCCCCGCCCGGTACCGCCTTTGACACCACATAACATCTCTTGCGCATCTGAGGAGTTCCAACATTGATCATCCCAGATTTCACTTACTGCTAGATCGCAACAATGGCACCGAAATCCATCACGCTGAAAGCGCCAAATGGCAAAGAGTGGGAACAGCCCACAGGCTTGTTCATCAACAATGAGTTCGTCGACTCAAGCAGGCCCGAGAACACAATCTCTTCAATCGACCCTGCTACAGAAAAGGAGATAGCTGCAGTGCAGGCTGCGACACCAGAGGACATTGACCGTGCTGTGAATGCCGCAAAGAAAGCTCTCAAAAGCCCGGAATGGAAGCTGCTACCCAATACCGACCGTGGGCGACTCATGGTGAAGCTTGCGGATTTGATGGAGCAGAACCAGGAGCTTTTGGCAACAATAGATGCTTGGGATAATGGTGAGCAGACCATACTTGAAAGTGAGACTATCTGCTAATCTGACCAGGCAAACCATACAGCGTAGCATACAACGACGATTTGCCTGAGGCATTCAACACAATCCGCTACTACGGAGGGTGGGCAGATAAGATCTCCGGTCAAACGATAGGAACAACACCACAGAAATTTGCCTACACCGTGCGTCAGCCAATTGGTGTTGTAGCGCAAATCATCCCCTGGAACTACCCTCTCTCAATGGCTTGCTGGAAGCTCGGCCCCGCGCTAGCTTGCGGAAACACTGTCGTTCTGAAACCAGCAGAGCAAACACCCCTATCGATTCTCGTTTTCGCGAAGCTCGTCAAAGAGGCTGGATTTCCTCCAGGTGTGGTAAACATTGTGAACGGCCTGGGGCGTGAAGCAGGTGCCGCGCTGGTGCAGCATCCACTTGTGGACAAGGTTGCTTTCACGGGGTCTACAGCCACCGCTACCCAGATTATGAAGATGGCCGCAGTCGGGCTGAAGAACATCACGTTGGAGACTGGCGGCAAATCGCCTCTACTGGTCTTCGATGACGCCGATATGGAGCAAGCCGTGAAATGGTCACACTTTGGCATCATGTCGAACCAGGGTCAAATCTGCACTGCAACGTCGCGAATCTTGGTCCAGGAATCCATTTTCGATTCCTTTGTTGAGAAGTTCCGTCAGCAAATCTCCGAGGTCTCAGTTATTGGTGACCAGTGGAGTGAAGACACCTTCCAGGGCCCCCAGGTTACCAAGCAGCAGTACGAGCGAATCCTGTCGTTTGTAGACATTGGCAAGGAAGAAGGTGCCAATCTCGTCGAGGGCGGAGAAGCCCGAAGTGGTGATGGATACTACATCAAGCCGACAGTCTTCACCGGCGTATCGTCCAACATGCGCATCTACCGAGAAGAAGTCTTCGGCCCCTTCGTGGTCATTGCTACTTTCAAGACCGAAGACGAAGCGATTGAAATGGCAAACGACACAATCTATGGTCTCGGTGCTGCAGTCTTCACCAAGGATTTGGAGCGGGCGCATAGAGTGGCGTCGGAGATCGAATCCGGCATGGTTTGGGTCAACAGCAGTCAGGATTGTGATTACAGGGTTCCGTTTGGTGGGGTCAAGCAATCAGGAGTAGGTCGTGAGCTGGGAGAGGCTGGATTGGAGGCTTATTCGCAGATCAAGGCGGTGCACATTAATATGGGCAATAAGCTTTGAGATGGATGAGATGGCTGTTCGTTGAGCGGGATTCAGTATCCAGTTCGATAGCTCAGAGGATTTGGAACAGGTCCTTTGGCAATTGGGAAATTTGAGAATATGAAAATTTCTCTTACACAACGAAATGACTTCCTCGAATTTGCATGGGCGTTGAATCACTGGCAACTACTTACCTACACACCACACAAAGCTCTGTATTTGTCCCAGAGGTCATCATATTGTTAGAAATCCTTCAGGCAAGATATCACAACATGTCGACTTAGCAAAAACACAACACCAGAAACACTGCAGCAAAAAAGGGGACCAAACAGTCTTCTACCACTTGCACTTCTCATCAGATACATACACCAAAGCTTTTCTCCACCGCTCAAGCTCCATTCGAGAGCCACTTAGCCTTCTGCACCTGCGCCCCCGACGCACTAACAATAGCCGCCAACTCCTCCGTCTCCTTCCTCCCAAGAAGCTTAAACGGCTTCCTCAAACCTCCAGTCTCCCACCCCCGCAGCTCCATACCCGACTTGACCGCCGACGGGTAGTTGTAAGATTCGAGGAACTTGCAGACGGGGTAGATCTTCCTCCACAACTCACGTGCCTTTTTGATGTCGCCCTCGACTGCAAGTGCGTTCCACAGCTCGACTGACAGCTCTGGAATCACGTTTGTGGCGCCCCATACTGAGCCTTTGGCTCCGGCTGCGAGGCCGTAGAAGGTAAGTGTGTCCCAGCCGTTGAACGCGGTGATTTTGTTGTCGAGCTCGAAGAGAAGTTCGGTGAGGGCTGGGGCATTGCCGGAGGTGTCTTTTAAGTAGTGCACGCCGACGTCTGCTAGAGAGGCCATCTCTGATGGCGACAGTGTGAGGCCGCTGGCGGAGGGGATGTTGTAGTAAACGATAGGGAGTTTGGACTCGTCGTAGATCTCCTTGCACAGCTCACGGAATTGTTCGTAGTTGACTGGGTCGTAGAATGGGGGGACGACCATAGTCGCTGCTGCGCCCGCTTTGGAGGCGTGTTGTGCAAGGTCGACGCAGTCTTTTGTGGAGAGAGCACCGATTCCAGCGACGACTGGGACACGTCCTGCTGCATATTTGACGCAGAGTTCGGTGACTTGTTTCCTCTCGTCCAATGTCATGGCTGTGAACTCTCCTGTTGTGCCTCCGGGAACAAGGCCGTGTACGCCTGCTTCGATCATGCGGTTGATGTGAGCTTCGAGGCGGCCTTCGTGCACCTTGGTACCATCGTCTGTGAAAGGAGTGATAAGGGCAACTAGGATGCCTTTCAGTTCTTGAGGTGCCATGATTGCTGTGGAAGTGTGATATCTAGGGTATGGTAGAAGAAGTTGTACGACAATGCGATGGATAAGCAAAGAGTTGGAAGATGATACACGTCTGCATGCCAGAGAGCTCTTTTGTTTATGAGTGCTTCCGCGAAATTCATCCATCACTCCGATGACGGTTGATCAACGATTTGGGAAGGAGAGTCCTTCCCAATGCGGTAAGTGTGGAGAAAGGTGATTGGGCCATGTGCGGGCAACGGCTTCCGAGACCCTTCTTTTGGTGTCGATAGATGCGGGGAGTGAAGCCGTCGAGAACACCACACTTGAATCAGTATGCTTCTCCGCGATAGAATATCTCATGGTTCCGCAGTCAGGTCACGCTCCAAGCTGCAGTCCCCACCATGTCTAGATGACCAAATCGGTCGTGGCGACGTCCGGTTACTAGCAAGTCAAATCGGAGTGGTCTAGGATCTTATCTTCCTCGATAGAGTCCAGAGAAGCATTCTACTTCTCGTTTCTCAGAATACTCGCAAGAAGGTTTTGCAGCATGGCCAATCGTCCTCCTGCACTTGACCCTCTCGTGTTCTCAATCCGCGATCTTGAACACTTTGGAACACAAAGCCTCTCCGAGGCCTACAGAGACTACTACAATGGCGGTGCCATGGACATGATAACGTGAGTCGTGAGCATGGAGGGCAAATAGTAACGGTGGCTAAAACCCAGGTTCAGACTTCGCGAGAACGTCACAGCATACGACAGATACAAGATTCGTCCTCGTATCCTACGAAATGTGTCAAACGTAGATACCGGCGCCGAGATATTTGGCAGGAAAATCACATTTCCTTGCGGGTTCAGCCCCAGTGCTATGCACTGCCTCGCACACCCAGACGGAGAACTCGCCACATCCAGAGCAGCAGCAAAAGCTGGTATACCCATGGCACTGTCTTCGTATGCCACGAAGTCCCTGGAGGACGTCATTGCGGAAGGAGGTGAAAATCCATACATGATGCAAATGTGCATTGTCAAGGACAGAAGCATCACTACGCAGTTGTTGAAGAGAGCAGAGAGTAAGCAGTGCAGATGATCTGGAGGGTGAATGGGTTAGAGCTAACTCGTGACAGACTCCGGGTACCGAGCGCTCTTCCTCTCAGTCGATGTACCAGTCCTGGGTCGGCGACTCGGTGAGATGCGCACGAACTTCACTTTACCAAAAGATTTGTCGTTCCCCAACCTCCTGTCCAAAGGCTTTGACGAGTTCGGCGCTCCAGATGCTAAAGGCAACGGGCCTCAAGCTTTTGATGATACCCTTGAATGGGAAGAAATCATTCCCTGGTTGAAGCAGCAAACCAAGATGCAAATCTGGTTGAAGGGTATTTCTTCACCTGAGGATATCGAGCAAGCTATAGCGGCAGGTGTGGACGGTGTTGTTATCTCGAATCACGGTGGACGCCAGCTCGACGGCGTTCCTGCCACACTCGACGCTTTGAGGCAATGCGCACCAATCGCGAAGGGACACATACAGATTGCTGTAGATGGAGGAATACGAAGAGGCTCAGACATTTTCAAGGCCATTGCGCTTGGTGCTGACTTTTGTTTTCTGGGAAGGATCGCGATCTGGGGACTTGCTGTAAGTGATTACCTTAGAACCAGGATTTTGACATCAGCTAAACTTTTCCAGTACAAAGGACAAGAAGGAGTGGAATTGGCGGTTCAGATTCTGTTAGAGGAATTCAAGTCCACAATGGCGTTAGCAGGATGTCGGTCAGTAAAAGAGATCACTCCCAACCATTTGAGCGTTCTAGAGCACAACGGCATTCTAGCCAAATTGTAGATACGATACTGTATGACCAATTATTCGTAGAGCCGCTCTTGTTAAATGTATCCCCCGGCTATATGTTCGTTGATACTGTGTCTGCCTGAACAAATGCTGTTAGCCGTCAACTTGTCTGCAGCTCTCAAAGCTGTCTTGGAGTGTGAGTATAGCTCCCTAATACAGCATAAGCCAGAAACTGCCGTCCCTAAGCACGTCCACCCATGAATAAATATCCTTCCTCTTCTTGCTAGAAGTACGTAGCTCAGGCGGGCTGTATAAGTCTTTCTCTGAACTTCTGGCAACCCTGTCGCGGTGCTCCCAGACTTCGCGCATCACCTGCTGGGAAGCGGTGAACCCATTGAAAGCTGACTGACTCGCTCCTTTCTGCATCCAACTCATCAACCAGTCACGCGCCGATACCGACATGGCTTCGGAGCCGGCTATGAAAGCTGGCCATGGTGTGCCTGACGACTTCATATCACATGCGTCGTGAGCCAGATCGAAATCTTTCAAAGCTGCTATAACATCGTTGACATGCGCTTGCAGGATAAACGGGTGAACTTTTCGAATCCTGCGATAGAACAGAATGACTAAAGCCGAAGTCATTGCACGCATCATAGCCCGACTTGCTGTTGTCGGTTTGGGGGTCACGGACTGACTCTGGTCGTTCATCGGTGGCGATGGATTTCCAGATTGGCTGTACTGTGCAGACAAGGCACAGATACGATTCTCGAGTTGTGTGATCTTTCTCTGCAGGCACTCGTGGAATTTCCGGGTTGGCTGTACAGAGGTCTCGTCCAGGTAGTCCATGATGTTGGCCACCCTTGTAGTTTGTGAGACATAGCTCAGCCATATTTCTGGAATACCATATACATCCATGTAGAGGGTGTTGGTCCAGAGGCGTTCGTCCTCGAGATGAATGTCACGAAGTCCAGTTTCATGGTCTTTGTGGGCCTCGGCGCCATCGTCACTTTCAGAGCCTTGCGACTGTATGCGCAGAAAGTCATCTAATTGAGAGTGCTCATGCGATGCGATCTGATCTTGAGTGGCACCACACGATCCGATGATAGGTGCGGGACCGGTGTTCCGAAACGTTCTCTCAATCTTTCCCTGCAACAGAGCATTCTTGTGGTCGTGGAGAACGAACGTGCTCTCTCCTATGATACGTTGCCATGTGTACACATGATGTAGGAGACGAGCTCTGCGAGAGGCTTTGTGTTTTGTGATGCCTCGTAGTCTCACGAGACGTTCGGCATCGATCAAGTAACATCTTGCGTCTGCCGCATTTCCAGTTTCAGTCTAGACTCAGTCAGCTACTCCATGGTATCTAGAGCTTTACTTGACTGACAGCAAGAGCTATGAGACTGAAGATTGCCATCAACTGGTCTTTGTATTTAGCTTTCCCTTCACCAGAGGTTTCAAGCCTCAAAGACTCTTGCATGTGCTTCTTGGCCCGTCTGGAAGCATACTCGAGGATTTGCATACCCCTGGCTGCGTCCAGCTCGTTTATCGATGGCGGTGTCCTTGCGACCATATGAGCAGAACATGCTATGATGGCAAAAAAATTAGCCTGGTTGGCGTGCTTAACGCTCAAACTTTGGAGCCACGTCAGCTCAGCATGAGTTTGCACGGCGCTGCTCCAATTCATAGATTCCCATGGTGACCTGCAATTCATAGGCAGCGGTCCGAATTGCGGAATTATGGCTTCTCTGAAATGCCGCAACAAGAACTGTGCATCACGCAGGACCTCCGCCTCGTCTAGCTCCTTGGGAGCATAGGGCGGGGGCTGCGCATCGAACCCTAGGTTCATCGTACCTAAGCTCTGCTTCTCGTAGGACTGATTAGAGCTCCATATGTAGTCTAGTGACTGGTCTGAAGTTGTCTGGTTCTGGGGTTGATTGGCAACGTGCGCGAGGAGGCTCAGTGGGTCGCCATATGGCTGATCTTGGAGTTGATCATGGATCAGTGGCATCGCCATATCAAACGTAGTATCGAACAAGTCGTTCCAGATGAGTCCATTAGATGACTCAAACAGTGATTCGAGGTCTGACATGGATCCTACCGAAGAGTGGTTGAAGAAATCTGATTCCTGAGGCAGCAGTGATGAGTGCTCAAGGCCTGTCACATTTGTTAATACGTTGCCGCTGTTTCCTATATCAAGAGAACTCGCATCGAAAGAAGTGTTATCGATTGTGAAATTGTTAAGTCCATTCTGCTGGTCATCATTAGGACTTGTATCCGGTTGTGCTTGAGACGACACAATCGAAGTTTGATCGTCAGCTGAACGCTCCGTCACGTTCTGAGGTTGTGAAGCTTCTGCTCAATACTTAATACAATAGCAAGCTCACGGCATCTTATACATACGCTGACTTGGTTTCGACGATGGTTCGCTCCCGACAGACGCTTCAGGGGGCCTTGATGGCCCATAGGACATGGATGCCCACCGGATCTGCGAGGCATAGCCGCCACACTCCAGCCCCGCTTTGCGGCATGTGGCACAGGTAGGTCGTGTGTGATCGCATTTGACGTGTCGACGCCGACACGTTGAGCATCCTCCGAGATTGTGTGTGCGCTTTCGAGTTGCACCTCGACTCTTGCTGGCCGGCATTACTTCAGTGGAGGCCCAAGCTCCTTGACGTCATTGGAAGGTGTGGTGAGCGGCAAGGACTTCTCGAAGAACAATTCCCAGTGCACGGATTTCCGAATTGATTTCACTGTGTATAGAGACATCGCATAAAGATATCACGAAATTTTGAAAAGTCCATGAACCAGCTCTTCTTGCACGTAGCTCATTGGTGAACTTTGGGTCCTGCGGGGCGATCTCAACTGTATTAGGCAGGAGTCTCCGAAGCCCTTCAAGCTGCACGCCCTGCCAACATTCGCGATTTATCATCCAGAACCAACATTGAGCTTACAAACCAACATTTGAGTGAAGTGAAAAGCAGGCAATCGACCTGAGGAATAGAAGTATCGTACGCAACAGATCAACCCAACCTCAGCTCAGATTCGGCAAGAATCCCAACCAGCCAACGTCACACCACCATCAGCATGTATAAGGTTCTACTCACAGGAGCTACTGGGTATGATTCAGAGAATCAAGTCTTAGTATCAGACTAACGAGCTACAGCTTCATTGGCGGAGAAGTCCTTCACACTCTGGCACATGCCGGACACTCAAGTCTACACATCACCTCACTGGTGCGAGACGCTACCAAGGCACAACAAGTGCGACAAGCGTACCCAGAAGTCAAGACCGTTCTAGGCGACCTAGACGACTCTGAGTTGATCAAGGATCTTTCTAAAGCCGCAGACGTCGTTTTAAGTACGCTTTGATTCCGCTATCGAACTGCTTGTAGGCTAACACAATCCAAGACTTCGCTGCCACCGGGCACGCAGGGAGCGCGAAAGCCATTGCCGAAGGACTTCAAGCACGTCAATCCGAGACCAACAAACCCAGCCACTGGATCCAGATCTCCGGAGCAACAGTCTACGCAACCGACGAAATCAGCTCCGGCCATTTCGGCCGCGCAACCGACGCCATCTACGATGACCTGAAAGACCAGAAGAAAATCCTATCCGCAATCCAGCAGAACCCCAAGCGCGTCGTAGAGAACCTCGTCATCTCGCAAGACCCCTCAGCAGTGAAAACAGCACTTATTGTTGGCCCGCTCATTTACGGCGTCGGCAGGGGTCCGATTAATCAGAGAAGCGTCCAAGCCCCCGAGATCGCGCAAGCGACTCTGAAGCTCGGCCACGGCTTCAAATTGAACGAGGGAAAGAACATATGGAGTAACATCCACGTGCACGATCTCGCAAACTTGGTCTCGTTGCTCGTCGGCGCAGCCAAAGCAGGCAAAGACGGGTTCTGGAACGAGGATGGTGTTTTCAACGTCGAGAATGGCGAGCTTGTGAGCCTCTTATATCACCGTTCTCCAAAAAATTTACTGACATACTACAGGCGTTCGGCGATCTAAGCGCCCTCATCACAAAAGAAGCTCACAAACAAGGCCTTGTCAAATCCGGCACGGACCTCGAAACAATCGACGCAGCAAAAGCCGATACGTTAAGCGGCCACGCATCCATACTCTGGGGCACGAACGCGCGCACGCGCTCTTCCAACGCGCAGAAGAACCTAGGGTGGAAACCAACTGGTGCATCGCTTGAAAGCACGATTGCAGAGTTGGTGCGCGCGGAGGGGGAGGGGTTTAAGAGTGAGTTACCCAGAAGTGGGAAGTAAGTGGTTAGTTTTTGTGCTAATTGGGTGTTTTAGGTGAGAAGAGTGAGTTGTGAGGTGGTGATGATGTCGGAGTGTATTAGTGTGGGTTGGGAAAGGATGAGGTAGATGTAGCGTATGCAAGACCCAGTAGGATAGAGAAAGATTAGGCGATATCCACGAAACCTTTATTGTTAGTTTGATACGAATCACAGTACTGATGAAGTATCAGTAATGCCATTAGCATTAATGAAAGTCAACACACCAGGTCTGAAGAAATAAGTCGAGTAATGGTCAACTAGCTGGTTAGTTGCTGTTCATCCGAGGATATGACTGAACCTGGGGACATATTGACAACATCATTCTGCATCAAAAAGTACAACAAGCATGTCGCTTGACAGAATGGCCAGCATTATCCGTCGCTATGACTGGCTGCAAGTGCTTCTTTCGGCTCTGTGATTCCTGCTTCGTTGCTGCTATTATACAACGTTGAACAAGGCTGAGTGTGGCTGCTAGCCCGAGCGGTGATGGATGGTGATTGGCTGGTAGCGTCCCAAAGTTTCTCAGTATTTCGTACTTTGGTCATCGTATTGCCTCGAATTCGGACATTCTAACTTTAAGCCTTGTCGGTCCTTGCAGTGAGTCTGTTTTGATGGCGCTCTGGAAGACTTCTTGGCAGATAGTTCAACAATAGACTCATCGTCACACCTAGATTCGATGTCGCACGTTAGCCATTGGACCGATTATATCCCCCTATGCGCAAATCAGCTCTTCAACCTGACAGACATGCTGTCACCAAACGATCTCATCCAAAAGACTGATTGTCCGTATGAGGCCACTATGCCATTCGATTGTCTATGAGCACATGTCGACTATTTGTACACATCTCCACCTTGATATCGTCCGTGACAACCCCTCGCTTACAACTTGCTGATGAACAGGCGGGCGGCGAACAGGCGGACGCGCTGGGGCAGGATGTACTTGGAGAAGACGTAGATGAGGGTGGGGAGGAGGACGAAGGCCACGGTGGTCTCGTTGACGAAGAAGAAGGGAATCAGCTGGGGCATGGCCGACTTGAGGATGGTCTGGGAATGGGACGTCAGTGTGCGTTGTGGGAGCTTTGTCGGGGCGGGCGCACCATCTGCTGGGGGCCAACCTCGGGCGTCTTCTTGTTCTGCTGGGCGGCGAGCGCGGGGCGGGCCATGACCGAGGGGCGGACGGCCGTGGGCGCGCGGAAAGCGGCCCTGGCGAAGGGGCGGAGGAAGCGAGTGGTGTTCATCGTGGGCGGTCTGCGAGGGAGCGGGTCAGCGAGTGGACAAAGAGGAATTGCGCGGCAGCGGGGGGCCAATTGGCGGCAGAGGGCGAGCTGGCGGGGGGCAAACGCACTGTAGGCGAGTATGGGGCCCGGGGAGATGCGCGGTGATGGAGTTGCGGGAGGGAGGCGGCGGTGGTGATGGAGCGTGTCGTCGGCAAAAGCTCTTGCTGAGCTGCGAGCAACGATACCGGAATGAGCCGCGTCACGTGGCTTGGCGTGTTGGCGTATCCTGCTCTTTATCAGCTTCACCACCATGATCTGCCTCAACATCAATACAGATACATCTTCCTGCGCTTGCTTGAGCTTGCGTGTCTATTGGTGCAAACTCGAACTGTACTTCACTGTTTGTATTGCTCATACACGTCATGTTCGTCGAGCGTCGTGTCTATCAACGCATCAACATGCACCTCACTGTCTGGCAGTGTCAGCAATGCATGGTGCTTGTAGGACTGCAATCATAGACAATGCGCGACAATAGAAAGCTCATTACCACTTGCTAATAGATGTTCCTCTCCTCTCTCCTCTCTCCTCATCTTGTTGTACCAAGTGTAGCGCTTCCATTCAGCCGCCGGACGACAGGCGTGACCTATATAATCTGCAGCTCCTCACCCCACTCAACAGACACCGCCAGCAAACTGCCACGACACACTCAGGATGGCCATCGAAAAGATCATGATCATTGGCGTACGACGACACTCCACCTGAACTATTGTTCGATTTGCTAACAGTCTAGAACTGGGAGCTATGTCTCAGCATGCTCAACGCCCTCATCCCTTCAGATGGCAACCATAGACACAGAACTAGACGACTGTCCGTCCTCACAAATCTTTCACAGTCGCTGCGACTACCACCGCACGTTCAACCTGGCACAGTTGAGCATCGAAAATCTGACTTCTCACCCGCTTCGCTCAAGTCTGTCTTCGCTGGACAGGATCTCATCATAAGCACCACCGCAGGGGGAGACACAGATCAGCAAATTGGCATCATTGACGCTGCGATTGCCGCAGACGTGCCCCGCTTTATGCCCCATGAGTTCGGCCATGACACACTCAACAAAGGGATCGAGGAACGTGTGCTGAAGTCTGCTGGGCGCGCGAAAGTACTAAAGTACCTGCAAGAGATTTCCATGAACACCCCAGGAATCGAATGGGTTGGTGTTGCGACTGGCTACACGCTGGATACTGGCCTCATCAGCGGCAGTCTCGGTTTCGACATGGAGTGGCACAGTGCTACCATCCACGGCATCGGCACCGAGACTTTCGCTGCCTCGAGCTTGCAGAGGGTCGGGCAGGTTGTCGCACGCGTTCTTGAACGCTGGGACGAAGTCAGAAACCAGTACATATACGCCTCAGGTGTTCTGACGTCGGCCAACGAGGTGCTTCGCAGCGCGGAGAAAGCGACTCAGCGAGAATTTACTGTCGGCAACTACGATGTTGAAGACTGCATCAAGGAAGGGGAAGCGCGCATCCAACGTGGGTATCCAGACTCTGGCATGTTTCTGCTAGAACGCAGTATTCTATACGATGAGCAGCTTGGAGCAGCAAAACCGTTTGAGTTGCGAAGTAGCAACGAAATGCTTGAGCTCAGGCCCGAGTCGGTCGAAGCGATCGTTGCCAATGCTTACCACGACCTCAAGCATCATGGCAAGCCTGGGTGTGGATGCTCATCGTGAGTGCGGCCCGGGTGTCAAGCATGGACGTCCACTGCAATCAACTGCCCCACCTGAACAATTGCCTCATCAGGCAGGTCGACATGGTTGGCGATACAACGACTGCTCGTCAGCACGACTCATCACAGCACAAATGCGTGTGAGGTTGTGTTCAAACTTTCACCTTGATGTTCGCGTTATCCCGATTCAAGTGGCCCCTGGGCGGATCTGCCCGGCAACCCACCGCACAAAGTTTCTTTCTTCCTCACTTGCTCGTCCGGATGAAAGCCGCTGACCGATCACCCTCCTATTTCTCATCCTCCTCACCGACAGTCCGCCCGTGCTCCAGGCTTCATTTCTTCTGTTCCGACCGTCATCCGAGCCAGCCTTAGGCGGGTGCGCTAGTAACTTTTTGTCCGCCGGCCCGTGCGGCTTCATCTGCGTCAAGCATTTCCATTGGGCAGAAGGAGCACGCAGTGCCAGGGGGGAGCGTGTAGGAGCATCATGCGATCCTACAATGGGCCGGTGGATTTACGCATTGTTCTAGTGTACGATTTACGGTTTCCGCGTATGTGGTCGAGCAAGTACCGAGGGGAGTGGGTTGAGTTGGGTTGAGGTATATACAGCTCACTCCTCTCTCCTCTCGCCTGCAACGCCTGACCAACTCGTACGACCCAAGATCTTATAATACATAATCATCGCCGGCTGTAGTCATTAAGACACACAAGATGCCAACCACACAACGCCGCCTTCGCATCAACACACAAACCCAGCCTGTCGATCCGCTCGAACAGCGCTTCTCGTCGCCAAGCCTGGTGCCTGGCATGGGCATTATGAGTTTGCTCTCGATGCTGCTCAATATCGAAGAGAAGAGCTACGATCAGCAGTACTCGCCGCGCCGCATGAGTTTTCCTCGATCCAACTACCCGAGGATTGTTATCACGCCTGCCCCAGAGTCTGGCATGACATGAGCGAGGTTGTTTTGGGAAGCGTCATTGCTTCTCTCAACATCAACGCACAACAGCGCAGCTTCGGTCTCGTATCAGGGACAAGTGGAATGCATGACCGACTTACCACGAGCTATCACACGTCACTGTCTTCATCATGGCGACCACGCATACAACACCGGTTAGAGTTTGTCGTCACGGCTTGAAGGGCGCACTTGCCGAGCATTGTAGTGCTGCACTCGGAACCAACTGGCGTGGGCAAAACCCGAGTACGACTACGGCACAAGCCGAATAGCGCGACACGGAACCCAGCAACGACGAATGCACGATTCGACAGGCGGGCCACGTTGTTCGGAGGACAGTAACAGCCGAAGCGATGAAGAGGCAAGAGGGGGTGTTTCGTCAACACTACAACTGTAATGTGTAATACCGTAGTAGTAGCGTGACCACTCCCGTTGGTAGGGAAGAAGCCAAAATATGGAAAGATAGAGAGGCTACAGCAGTTGCAACAATAGCAAGCAAGCAAGCAATAATAACATGCATCTCTATATACAGAAAATACCCTCATAGTCGTCTACATACACGTCTCTCTCCACACCAACCATGCACGAAATCCACTAGCCCGGCAGTCGGACAGACCCTGACCCTGATCCCAGCCCAACGCGCCAATCCAATCACGTCAACCCATCACGCAGGGACTCCAAAACACCGGTCAGCACGCAACGCGGGCGATCCCCACGCACGCACGCGTACGCCAGCCCTCTCTTCCCCAAACTACACCATGCACTGTACAAGCAAAGTCATGCGTCTTGCCCGTGTGACGATGCATCTTGCTGTGCACACCTGAGTGTGGCCTAGCGTCTTTCTTCACGTTTAGACAAACTACCTACCTACATTCCTTATCATGCCAGCTACGGCGCACCGACACGTCGAGCTCTCTGTCTTCTCTTCTCCGTCTTCTTCACATCCACAACGACAGCAGCCACCGACCATGTACGAGGAAGATGGCGGCGGCGTGGATGCGCGGTTGCATCGCCGGACGCTGTTGAAGCTCGATTGTCTCTTATTGCCCTTCCTCGCACTGCTGTTTCTGTGTAATTCGCTGGATAAATCAAATGTAATGTCTCTACAAACCGACCACTCTCCTCATCTCGGGGCTAGGGACTCGACTAAAAGCTGAGTGAATCATAGATTGGCAACGCGGAATCTGCACACTTTACTACGGATATTGGGCTGGAGAAAAGTGATCTCAATACCGCTGTTGCGCTCTTCTTTGCGTTTTTTGTGGCCCTGCAGCCGGCGGGCGCGGCGCTGGGTCGTCGCTATGGGATGGTGCGCTGGGTGCCGTCGTGCATGGTGCTGTGGGGGGTGTGCACGATGCTGCATGTGTGGGTGCGGACGCGGTGGGAGCTGTATGTGTTGAGGATAGTGATTGGGTGTTTAGAGGGTACGTCTATCATCATATTACTGTGAGAATGTCATGCTAATTCGAACAGCTGGATTCTACCCCGTCACCGTCTCCTACCTTTCCCTCTTCTACACGCGCTTCGAGTTTGGACGCCGCCTGTCGCTGTTCTACGGCCAGGCGGCTGTGGGCGCTGCGCTCGGCGGCGTCATCAGCTACTTCGTCTTCAAGCACTTCCCCGACCGCCACGGCGATAACCCGGATATAGAGTCGCGGTGGCAGTCGTGGCAGGTGCTGTTCCTGCTCGAGGGCGGCATTACCGTTGTAGTCGCACTGCTGGGCTATGTGTGGCTCCCGCACAGCGTCGACACGGCATGGTTCTTCACCCCCGCAGAGCGCCGGTACGCCTCTTCTCGCGTCATCAAGGACCGCGCCGCGCAAGAAGGCAGCACGGCCAAATACCGTGACTCCAACGACGACTACACACCCCACCACGACGAAGAATCCCGCGGCCTCCTCAACCCGTCCACCTCCACCTCCACCTCCACTTCCACCTCCACCTCCAACCCCTCGGCAACCCTCGACGACCGCGGCCTCTCCCCCCACGACATCCTCTCCGC
>JAPEUT010000403.1:0-18997 GCA_027946375.1 Neodidymelliopsis sp. IMI 364377
TAATAGTAATACTTCTAAATAATATTACTATATTCTATAAATTATAATAAATTATTATAGTGTTATATAGTAGTACTATATAGTTATCTTAATAGTGTTTATAGAGTACTTACTTAGGTAAAGTGCTTACTTATAAAATATATTAGCTCTTATTATTATAAATATTAGAGTTAAAGTTATTAAGATCTTATAAGTTAAGATCTTAAGTAATAATAGAAAAAGTAATATCTATTAAAAATAATTTATATTAGATTCTATATAATTAATTATAAATAAGTTTAGAATAAATTTAGATTTTAATTTTTTTATTTAGACTATATAACCTAAAAGCTACTAAAAGAGACTAAGGTCTTTGCATAGTATATACTAAGTAGGGCTTTAGGTTAATATTACTATATTAGGTTAGGTTATGCTATGTCTTAGCTCGTCTATGGTTAGATGAGCTGCCACCTCGCGGAGCCCCACCTAACACCAACCGACGTGTTTTTAGTGCCAAGACTGCATTTCGCCCGACCACGTGCAATTGTACATGCTCTTCCTCCTTGATGTCGTTGCTCGTTCTTGCATGTCGAACAGTGTCCTGCTCACTTTACGGTCTTGGACTTGAGAGCTACTGTTACGACACTAGTTTGTACTGTACAGACCATCTCAAGATCTGTGTATAGCGTGTACACTGTACATTTTGCTATCACCGAAAGCTGCTTGCCACCATCGGTTTTGCAGTGCGCATCCAATGGTATAGCACTATTGTCTTTCACATTTTATCCCATCGAGTGCCCAATGGAGTCTCAGGTAAATCACAACCACCGGCCTTTACTTCCTGCTATCGATCGGCCTCGGTCACCACCACGCAAGCTACACCACAAACGTCCTCGAGCTTCCGTAGCTTGCGAAACTTGCCGAATAAAACGCACGAAAGTGAGTACATGCCTAGTTCTGCAATGGGGATGGTTGTCCAGGCCCTGACGTTCCTAGTGTACGGCTGAAAGGCCTACCTGCTCGAGGTGCAAAAGCCGCTCCATTCAATGTGAATATGCGGTCGATAGCGACGATGAGAGCCGTCGAAAAGCACTGAAGAAACGATATGACTGGGCGGACAGCGAACGGAATCAGCTCCGGGATCTTTTTAATCTTCTCTCCACGCGACCAGAGTCCGAGTCACACGAGATCTACAAGCGTCTGCGTGCCAGTGGCGATCCTATTCGAGTACTGCAGTCAGTCAAACAAGCCTTTCTTTTACTCCAGAACCCGGGCCCAGTTTCCCAATTGAATGCTCATCCACAAGTTGAGAGACTTGACAGTGAGTCGTATCGTTGGAGCCCGATAAAGTTGCGTGCTCGTCCGTGGACAGCGGTAGCCGATGATGGTATCGTTTCTGCGCTCATCTCGTCCTTCTTTGTGTGGGACGGGTATTATTTTCTCCCATTCGTTGATCAAGAGTGTTTCATCAGAGACATGAATACAGGCGACATCAAGCGATCCAAGTTCTGTTCACCATTCCTTGTCAACGCGATCTGCACCATACAAGTGAGTTTCTCCCCCTATATCATACTCCTTGGAGATAGTGTGCTACCTAAAAGCATATGCATGGATCATGACCAGCCTCCATATACACATGATGCCAGGGCAAAGCTAACGTACACCTTACTCTCTAGTCTGTAAGCTCTTCATTAGATGAATCTCCGTCCTTTGCTGAGGCCATGGAATCCAGTTTTATCTGGATAAGGTGAAGATGATTCGAACGATCACCGGGCGGGACCTGTGTGATCTATTTGACGCGGAAGCCAGACGGCATCTTGAACACGACATGACTGTACCATCGCTTCCTACCGCCCAGGGTTCCATCATAATGTTTATGGCCAGTGCATATTTTGGACGAGATCGCGCAGGCGCCATGTATCGGCATTTAGGATATGACATGCTAGATCGCCTTGCAAATCCAACGACGATTCTACAAATGGAGGACCATGAAGAAAAGCGAGCATATAGTCGGGCTGCATGGGGTGCTTACTGTTACGAGAGGTACATCAAATTTGCTTGACCGTATTGAAAAATGCTGACTCGAACAGTATCTTGGCAGCTTTGCAGAACAAAGTACCTGCTCTTCGTACCCCTATGGTTCCTCGGTTATTCCATGAGCAGGCGACAACAGACAGTATTGATAACGTAGACATCTTCGGTCAGCCGTACACCAGCGCTTCATATCGACCTGCTTTCGCCCCTGGGGTTCTGAATGCTACCTGCGATCTGAGCATCTTGTCGAATGAGATCATCAAGCACAATGAAGCTGTGCTTGAGTCAGAGAGAGAGGACGATCTGACTGTACGGAAAGGACTTTACATCAAGGTCTTGACATGGCGAAATTCTCTACCTGATCATCTACTAGACGAGGTAAACCACACTCCAGGTACTAGTCTTCTAAGGTATAGTTGATTCTTGTGATGAGAAGAGGTGGAAACCAGCTAAATTAACACAGGGTACATTACGAAGAAGTGGCCATTTTTGCACTGCGATTTCTACACTCGAAGGTCAACCTCATAGACCACACCAGTGTGAACGAGCTTCGCATTGTACATTGTCAGCGCATCGTAGAGACTGCGGAGCATCACTTCCGCACCTATCCGCCTGGAGATTATTCTGCAATGTTCTTGAACGCGTTATACCACGTCTGCATAACGCTTATACCATCATTGGATGAACCAATTGGCCAGCAAATATTCACTCGCGCAGCAATCGGACTTTGCCGCCAACCCTTGGATCTCCCAGGACTGACACTACCGATTCGTGGAATCGAGATGGTAGCTAAAGGTATGGAGAAAAGGATACCTCCAGTGGTGAAAGCTGCGTTTTCTGCGATCAAAGCCCCTGCAGATACAGGTGACGTTCTTATCGAATATGGTTTCCCTCCGCAGCTCGAGTATGTGCAGAGTCAGTCTGAAGAGGGGTCAAGGACTGATGGGGATACTAGAGGAAGGCTTGGTGCTCTTATTCACAGGTGGAATGCTCTTACGCTGTAATGGCCTTTGCTGTGTACTACGAGGTTCATCCAGCAGACAGATAGATTGCCCTTGGAACTCGATTTTTGCGATTTCCTTGATGATCACTGATTGGTGATTAGACTCCATAGGACAGATGAACTAGAGAGTTTTGTCAACAGCCAGTTCAGCAATCGTCTGGTCACTCCGGTGCAAATGCCAGGCTGGCGCTGTAGGCACGTTATGTGACAAACTTAGATCGTTTGTTTGAATTGATGCAAATGCTTGTGCAGCTTTCTTAGTTTCCACTACTCACGAAGCCTTCTGTTCAGTCGGGCTACCCCACCCATGATCAATGTGACACCAGGGACCTTCGCCAGCCCTTCTGGCAGCAAGAATCTCAGATCTCACATTTCTGGCCATCTTTTCCCGACTGACCCATTCAGTCACTGCATGTCCAGTTTCATGCGCATTCAGCTTCCAATGATTATCCTTCTTGTCCTTGTTCTCCCGTAGCCAACGCATCAACTGCACCGGTACTATCCCAGCAGGCATGTTTTGCAATGACTGATTATCCGCAGGTATCCAGCCTTGGAAGAAATTGATGTATACAATGCGTCGCCAGGCGTCGCTCCAGTCCGGGCCGGGAGACGCTGTATGGTACTGCCAGACCTCTGGGTCGTGATCGGACCTAGAGACAGACTGAAGAGAATCTGAGCGCCAGCTCAGAGCTTTCAACCAATTGCACCCTTCTAGATCTAGCCACTGTAGAGAATACGTGTTGACTGAGAAACGGCGCAGGATATTCGTGGCTTCATGCCAATCATCGTCGAGATCGGAATAGAAATGCGAACCACCGAGAGATACAGTGGTGACGTTTGAGACCATAGACGTAGTCGCAGCATTGGGGGTCGTAGATGGCCGCGGCCAATAAGCTAGCGACAGGTGCGTAATCTTGTTCAGGTATGGTGACACTTTCAGCAGTTCTGGCCATGATGCCCATGCGCCAGGCTGCGCCAGTGATAATCTGCTGAGATTAATGAAATGTGGGGTTATGAGTGTCGCTGATAGTACAGGCTGGTGAATGTCTAGATCTTCTGTCTCTTCTTCCCACGAATCTGCAACTTCAGCTGCTTTTCCTTTCCCTTTGTGCGCATTTGTATCATCGATCTGTAGGCTTTCCATGCACGGGATATGCGAAGACTGCTTTTTGAGACATTTCCCTATGTCATGAATACTGAAGGCTTCGTTCAAGAGCCCGGTGAAATCCATAAACCGAACCTCATCCCAGCCTGAGGTGCCAGTGCCTTCTTCGTTCTGGAACAGTATCCTGAAAGATCTAAAGTCCAAGCAACCTCGGGATCCGTACGATGCCAAATAGCTCAATAATGCCTCTCTTAAGCCAATTGGCAGTGTAGGAATATAATGCTGTTCGAACTCAGACAGCTCCTCCCAATGTAACGCAAAGGTTCGTAGACAATGATGTGCAAGGGTTCGACTGGGTGGTAGACGCTGCATGACTGGTGAGAATCCTGATCCGTTTGAAATTGATCGGGCGTATGTACCTTATATTCATCGTCCGTATATCTTGCAAGCATACAAAATCTAGGCGCACCTCGTTCTTCCTCAGATTGTCTCTGTCTCAGCTTCCGTACAAAATCGGGGGCGTGTCGGCTTGAGAGTAACCAGCTGTTCGGTGCCGCTGGTCCTGGTGGCGGTCTTGCGCTGCCAATTGCTCTTCGTGATCGAAGGCCAGGCTTTGGTTTGGGAGCGTTAACCTCTGGAACATGAAGTATGCGCCGCAGGTCTGGCGGAACGGTGCGACTGCTTACTGCCGAAGTGAGCTCATCGCGTTGTTCTAGCGTGACTCGTGGCGTTTGCTCACGACGAAGCTGTTGTATACGCTGATTGACGGTTTGCGGCTCTGAAGGTGTCGTGGACGACGAAGCTCGAGAGCTTTGGAGCGAGGGGTGAACATAGGTCGGTTTTGCTTGCGTATAGGATGGTGCGTGTTTTTTGGGCATGATAGTGTAAGAATGTACCGACTAGAAATTTGTGAGGTGGAAAGCTGTTAAGAGATGTATGACCACCTGTGGTAAGCGCGGCTCGTTGGCTATGAGTCAATATGCAAGCATTCAGGAATAACAAGAGCTCCAGGCCCTTACGTTGAAATGATGGATCTGAGGCGCAAAGCAGCGAAAGTATATGAGTCACATGGAGTGCTCTGACAGTAGGTTCAATGGCGAGCTCATCTTTGGTGTATCGGCGTTCTTCATGACGCCACTGCCGACTGCGTGATCGATAGTCCGCACTTGCCGTTGCGCACGTGATATGGCTCTACAAATGTGAAATCGCAACCTTGGACGATAATGTTAGTGTACACATGGCAGACGAGGCGCACGCGTTCGCGAGATCGTGGATGCACCAGCTGCTGAGGCGACGCTGCGTGGCTTCCAATTGCCTAGCGTGCATGGACCTTTTCCTTTCCTCTACCCTCGTCATTTCAGGACCATTACCGCCGTTCTCCCCTTAATGAGGGCCTCAAGATAGGTACGAGATTGGGCAACCACCTATTCATGCACCTTAATTGCGAGATTCGATCATTCGATCCCCGGCGGCCTAATTGTAGCAAGGTGTTTGGCATCCAGCTAAATCATCTTACTACGTGCGGTCACCGAGAATCAAGCGTTAGCTGCGAACGAAGTGATCTACGTAGTCTTTCCCCTGTTAATATCCCGTCCAAGGTTCGATGCATTCTTGATAGAAGCCGCGTTCCCGTTGTGGCGTTTCGGTCAACTCTGGTTGAGCTATCAATGTGGCTCCAACGGCCCGCTGTCAAGTCTTGGACCGTCAACGAAAGTGTTGGCATCAGGCGCTGAGCATAGTAGCTTCATGCTGATAGAATTCGGGCTTCAATCCGTCTTGTCGAACGAGTCAAGATTCCAGCACGTACTGACCCCGTGCAGAGGCACGAAATACCGTTACACTAGGACACCCTGGGATCTGAGCCCTTCCATCCCCTGCATTGCTAAAATTATCTCAGCCACCACTTTCCCCAACGAAGCTTGGATGTGGGAACGATCAGCGGGTTCCTGGGCCCATCATGGATGCTGTTTCCTGTGCTTTTTTTCTGCCACTCTCAATCTCACCGTCACTCCAACGATGCGATAGCCCTTCCTTTCAGTGCCTCTGCTTCTTCGCCTTATACCACTGTTCGCTAGTCATGCTTTTGCAGCCTTCTTGAGCGACCACACTCTTTCGCTTGCTTACCGTCAGCTACAATGTATTTCTCTGCGCGCGCAGTTACCGGCTTCGCTATCTTCGTTACCGTCACGATTCTCTACACGATCAACGCAGTCTCCGCACGCGACCCCACATCGTTTTTCTTCAATCCTCGCAAAGGTTACGCACCACGATATTCTGCCATTCGCCGTCAACAAGCCGAAGACTTCTTGGAGTCCTACCACAATGCTACGAGCCACGACATAGTCAAATCTGGACATGAAAGGAACAGGAAGCTATGTGTGGGCATACCCTCTTTCAAGCGTGAAGGAGTGCATTATCTGCGAGACACTGTTGGCTCGCTGTTGGAAGGCTTGACACCAGAGGAGAGGCAGGAGATTTACCTCATAGTATTCATACCACACTCGAACCCCAACGTACACCCTGAGTACAACGAGGAATGGCTCCCTGGACTTGTGGACCAGGTTTTGACTTACGAGTTTGGCGACGACCAGATGCAACACATTCGCAACATGGAACGAGAAGGCGGGTTGTACATTGAAAAAGCACTGTTCGATTACAGATATCTTCTTTCGAGGTGTACGGAGCAATTCACCCCTTACATCGCCATGCTGGAGGATGATATCATTGCAATGGATGGGTGGTACCATCGCACAATGGCGGCAGTGAACGAAGCTGAAGAGCAAGCCGCAGAACGTCGCGCCAGTGCCGATTTCCTCTATCTGCGCCTGTTCTACACAGAAGAGTTCTTTGGCTGGAACGCCGAGGATTGGAGAAGCTACTTGTACTACTCTCTCTGGGTAGCCGCAGTGCCTACCGCGATCTTGCTCTTCGTGCGCTTCGTCCGACCTACGACCAAGCTTTCTCTCAGCATCACCACGCCGCGTGCGATCGTCGCGATATATGCCCTTCTTGCAACCGGAATTCTCATCTTCTTCGGTATGGGCCGTAATACAGTTCTGCCCATGGCTTCCGGTGTTGCAGAAATGCCTGAATTTGGCTGCTGTTCTCAGGGCTTTGTTTTCCCGCATCTGAAAGCGCTTGCACTAATCGATTACTTCAAAGATAGACAGCTCGGGTTCATGGACGTTCTAACCGAGGAGTACGCGAACGAGAGAGGCGAGCTGCGATATGCTATGACGCCAAGTGTCATGCAGCATGTCGGCAGGAAGAGCAGTAAGATCGATGATTACGGGCCGCAGAGTAAATGGGGGAGAAGCGTCGCAGAGAAGATTTGGAGTTTCACCTTTGAGCGCTTCGATTGGAGCAACCTGAGAAAGGAGCATGAGGAGATTGCCAGGAGGAGACGAGAGACGCAAGCAGAGCGAGAGGCGCAGTTCGCGAACCAGCAAGCTGGTGTTTGAATGCGGCTGCCAGATTCGTGGAAAACATTACGACATGCAGCATACTTGATTTGAACATGACCGATCAGCGACACTCGAAGAAGAGCCGAGGCTCGAACAACCTTACGCATACCGGCACTTCTGGCACCGCACCTAATGCAAACCAGTCCGGAGGAAACGTATCAGGAGACCCTGACAAGCGCAGTCTTCGTCGAACGGCCCAGGAGCAATACTCACAGCGTGATAATTACGACGCACATGAGACTGTTCAGCTTATACCTATACTCCTCCAGCACTGTGAGATAGAAGAAGCTCGGCATATTACAAGAACATAGTGCATGCTCTCGTTGTTAAGAACTCGGTTGGAGGTGAATATTACCGGTAAACGATAATGAAATTGGTACTCAAACGGAATACAAGACTACTCTGGCTGACATTCAATGCGCTTGTAACGTTTGAAAAAAACTTCCACTAATCAACTGACATCTATAATAAAGCTGCAGTGCGCTTCCTAATCTTAGATTGAAGCTACACTCGCGCACGTGCAAATCAGCCTTGAGCCCAAGCGCTGTGTCCGTATCACGTCACGTCAAGCTCGACGTGCTCTACGGATTCGCCTACACGTCTGAGCTCGCCGATAAGCTCGCATCCAGCGCCCATCTCGAAAGCGTTGGGTCGCCATACGTAGAACGCCTGCTCGACCCCGCACCGCAGCCTAGTCACTTGAACACTATGCGTTCCTTCCTGTCTCGCCACGCAGCCTAGGATTTCTCTGATGATACTGACATTGCTGTCTAACAATCGGTATGCGTGCATTGCAAAAGTAGTCTCTTTATCAACTCACTTAGATCATTTCAAAAATCCTATCTTCTATGGCTGTAACTGGTGGCAATCGACTCAAGCCATAAGCCTTGTTGCCTGAAGCTATCACAGGGCAACGAAATGCATGTCGAGGAGGTCCTTCGCCAACGCAGACACGCCATCCGTTAATAAAAACCTTCGCTTATACACCTTGATTGATTCAAGGAGCCAATTGTCTTTCTTCTTTGCGCAGAGCCGCACGCAAGTTTGCCTTCAAGGCGACCCACGGTCGGCTATGCTTGTCCAGTTCTGAAGTATGTATAGCTTCCACGAGAATGCTGCACTGTGTTTCCACACAACCTCAGCTCAAGCAACATGGCATTCACACCACCTGCAATCACGATATCACGAGCGTTTTCAACAGAGACGTCGCTTGATTTCGATCGAACGGGCAGTCGAACTGCCTTTTCAAATGAAGACTTTCCCTTGAGTAGCTCCGTTAACTCATCCCTGGCGGACATACCTCTTTTACGAAAAGGATCAGACTATGAGAATCTCGACGATCTCCTCAGGAAACTGGCCGTTCCTCATATGGATCACAGCATCAAAGATTTCTGGCCTCCTTCGATTTTGAATGCCATCGTTACACGGAAACGGATACTCGAGGAGCTTGTAGACATACAGGAAGAACACCGCGAGATGAAAGAAGAGAATATTGCCACACTTGCAGATGAAATCCACGCGGAGTTTAGAACGATTTTCGCAATTCTGTGTATGTGTGACAAGGGCCACCATATCACCGACTTTGTCGAAGGCAGCGTGAAAGACATCGATCTTCCCCTAGTGCCTCGTATCGGCACCACCTCTACGGACTGGGACCTTGCTCGCAAGAAAGAACCGGACAAATCGCTAAGTTGTGTGAGGCGACTAAAGACTCGTCATGCTCGAGAATTTTTTGCTTGCCTGCAGCATCGCTTCGTGCCAGCATACTTAAGCATTGAAGTTGACCCAAAATCTGGTCAACGCAATATCAGACATGAGCGTTTTGAGCCGACTTTGATTTTGCCATTTGAAGAACGTGTACGCAAAGATCAAGGAGGCTATGGGATGGTTAGTCGCGTGCGGATTCAACCCCACTGTCATGGGTTTCACAATGTCCTCAAGCCTGTAAGCTTACATACTGTTTCCTCGACGTTGCCCCAACTGATTGTTTGTGCAGATAAAGACAGATGATGCATTTGCTTTGAAGGAGCTCATCAAACAACCGAACATGGAGCAAAATCAGACTGATCGTGAATTCTGGCAAGAGGTTGACAGCCTCAAGCGGTTCAGCGGATTCATCCATCCACATCTCGTTACACTTCTGATGACATGGAGTATCCAAAACAGCTACTATTTGCTGTTTCCTTTGGCAGATTGCGATCTGGATCACTTTCTCAACCGCAAACGGGTCGGTCGCCATCCGCAAACGGGACTCATGGATCTGAGCATGCTACAATGGATCTCTAAACAGATTCTCGGTATGGCAAGCGCCTTGAACAGCATCCATAACCCCCGACTCGGATACTTGTCCACCGAAGGTCAAAAGTTTGGCAGACACGGGGATCTCAAGCCAGAAAATATCCTCTGGTACAAATCAGAAGAAGATTCGCAAGGCATCCTCGTAATAGCTGATTTGGGGCTATCAACTCTCAACTCGATCCTGACCCGATCGGGTATCTCCAACGGTAAAATACCAGGTACGCCACGATACAGGCCTCCAGAGTATGATATCAGGGGTGGACAGATCTCGCGCTCTTACGATATCTGGACCTTTGGTTGTTTGTTGCTTGAGATTGTTTGTTGGGCACTCAACGGACCGGAAGGTAGAAAAGCCTTCGCTGATCGAAGGGAGTCCTGTTATGTCACCGGCTGTGTGTCGGACATTTTCTTCGGCGTGGAGCGACACTTGGATGGATACTTTGTCATGAAAGTCAAGGATCAAGTTAGCCAGGTAAACTTGAGTATACGATGAAACAGATGTAATAGACTGACTTTTATGCAGGAAATTGCAGATCTTCATAACCATCCATTATGTTCGGAATTCTTCCATGCTCTACTTTATATCATCGAGGAGGAGATGTTGATAGTTCTATCCAAAGATAGGAACAGGATCAGCGCGCCCGACCTCGTTGATGCAATGACAGTCGTCAATGACAAGGTTTTAGCATCTGGCCAAAGCTACTGCCAGACACCATGCCGCAAACCTCGGGAGCCAATGACTTACAATTCCGTGAAAGCAGAGCTCAAGGTGACTGTATTGGCGAATGCCCACTTGAGCACGATTGCAACTCACGCAGGCAACAGCGATCGTGCAGCGACGGCTGAGCAATTGGCAGGCCATTTCTGAAATAGGTATGGACAAAGGCGGTGCAGATTTCAAGCTCGTTGATACTAGGGTCTCCTTCTACAGTTAATCATAGTTCTTCGTAATGGCCGAAGTCAACTGAGTCTTTCATCTGATCCATCTCTTGCTGAAAACCGTCAGTAGAGGTTGCTAGCCTGAATGCTGGTGACATGCCTTTGTCAGCGGACGAGGGAGTGTGCACTGAAATCTACCACGGGTCCACTGTATCACCATTAGATATCATTCAAAGTACCCAAGGAAAGCCAAGCACTGACAAGGACTCGAACTTTGCCAGGACCAAACAGATTTCCCAGGAATGCTTCGAGCGCGTTTTGCTCCATATATCTGGCCGGAATCATGTATGTCTTCGGCATAGTGCAGTTGGCAAAGACAGCGATGCAGTGTAATGGAAATACAAAGGCAAAATAACTATTCTGTCTTATATAAGTACACCTCCGCGCAGCGTCTACCCACAATCGCCAGCTAAGCGAAGCGCCTCGCAGAAAGCCCTGTCACGCACTGCATCGTACCAAGCTGGCTGTGTAATGTAGAGCGGGGACTCAACAAGAGAATGTTGTCCCAGAACTCTCACATGTATTTTTTCTTGTCGCGTATTGCGGTATTACGGAATGGCGATCGTAGGGCAAGAGTGGCTGCAGGTATGCGTTGGCGCGGTGTACTCCCGACGCTGATGCTTATGCATGATTGGGCGTGATCTGCAAGAACCGGTCAGCTCAACACAGCCTCGTGCCACCAGGATGAGGCAGGCAGTTTGCCCTTTGCTCCATTTTCAAGGTCCTCTTTTGCCTTCTTGTCCTCTATCTTGATTATTGCAGGCAGGTAGGCGTACACTTTCGGTGGACTTAAACTCGGTTTTGCCAGCTTGATGCTCAAGAAGGAGCGTCGCGATGAATTGGGCGCAGGACAACGCATTCATCGGCTACGGTGGCCCGGATCCAAGAAAAGTTTTCCGTTACCAAGCGCGTACGTCTATCGTGGTCAAGATTACAGCAAATAACAATGTGAGTACCCCAGCATCTTCTTTCCAACTTGACCACTGATTGGTTGATGCAGTATCGAGCGCAAATAACGCCCTTGGAGACAGAGACGCAATGGAAAGACTGGCTCGATAATGTGAGACAAACTTCATCTCGTTGGACCGACCACTTACTGATTAAACTCATAGCATTGTGACGATTCTGACCGTGGCCTCATCATAATGTAAGGCATCATGGTTGTCATTCAATCATTTCATACTGACGAGAGTTTGTAATAGTCTAGCAAGACGCTCTGGGGAGCCCTTGATTGAGGACGTTAAAGCGTCTGACTTAGCTGTTGGTGATTGGCTTGCACATGTTGGCAACGGGCAGCAACCGAAGCCTGCACTGCGTCGTGCAGACACATTTGCAGTGCTAGATGAGAAGACCAGGACGGAGTCCATTAAAGCACCTATACCAAAAAAACAAGGAAGTATCAGAGATATACCGTTCTCGCAAAGCACCTTCGATATCATCTGTAAAAGGTTCCAAGTACATGAGTCGATCGTACGCACAGTAAGCCGTGCTGATGTTCCGGCCTTCTCCTGCGAGAGAGTGAACATGACTCACCCAGCATTCGGTGAGCCCCTCCCGAGCTGATAGTCATTGCATGAAGCTGATTGAGTGTTTCGACAGTGTACAATTATCGAACTCCCAATGCTTGGGAGTCAGATCTCGCGATGTCCGCAACCCACTATCCTATTAGCGGGCTGACTTATGCCCTGGTTTACGGCTGCACAATCTCTGTAGAAGAAAACATCCTCCGAAAGCTTCGGTTGATTCGACAAGAAGCTTCTCATCCACTTCTGGTGCCTGGGTTGTTGTCTGAGCTAGAACTGAGCAGACATACGCGCCTTGTGGAATCCAGTGTGACTGAAGTGGAGAATAAGATTTTGGAACTCAACATCCAAACCAAAACCTTACCAGCGTTCCGACAAGTCGATGTCGAAAGAAGAAATGAGGCTAAACGTACGGCATGGCTAAACTTAAGATACTTGGGGGATTCGATTGCGACCTGGAGAAGACAGATAGAGAAGATGATGGCACATGCGGAACACTTGGATATTGAATACTCGAGCCGTCTTCACGATACAGTCGCCTCGCTACAGTCGCCGAGGGAAAGTGACACAACAGCCGTGGACTACTCAGCCATATCATCGTGGAGAAATACAATCTTTCAAACCAAATCAGATGCAGAGTCTAAGATGGCGGACATAGAAATGCCACTCACTTCAGAAATCAAGAGTTCCGAGCAGAATAAGCGCCAATTCATTCTGGAGAAAGCGTACACAGATGGCGGTACCCGATCAGGAACGTCCACACCACTACGCAAGCTTGAAATACCAAAGGACAAGTCTGAAGATACCAGCAACTACTTCCACTGTATGCAAGAAGTTGGAAGGAAGATTGGAGGTAGACTTTCTTCTATCCGAGATGAGTACGATGAGAAGATCCGAGACTGCACAATGCGTGTAGATGGTATGGCAATGGCAACGCAATGGGTAAAATTCCATATGGAGCTGAAATATGACTAAGCTAACTATTACAGTCCCATAGTGAAACTGCAGTGGAGGTTGCACTGGCTGCGCGGCAAGACTCCAAAGTCATGAGATCGATCTCGCTTGTGACCATGGTTTTTCTGCCAGGGACTTTCTTTGCAGTAAGTCAACATCGCTTCACAGTAACTAGACGTTACGCTGATCTTTTCATGTAGACCGTATTCTCAATGACCTTCTTTGACTGGTCCGATAGCAGTGGGGGAGCACGTGTTTCGAGCTATCTGTGGATATATGTGGCCGTCACAGTCTTCTTCACTGCTATCACAATCGGACTGTGGTACTATTTTATCATCTACCGCCGCATGAGCAGAAGTGTACATGAAGTAGAAGAGGTATGATCTAAACGAGGACCTGTCTGAGAGATCTGTTCGAGCAAAATCAGATCCAGATATGAGCAGTAATTGCTATTCACCAAGAAACCTTAGGCAGGAAGATAGCTGTTTCAAGGGCCGTTTCCTAAGTTTATGAATTTTCGAGGGATGAGGTTGGCAAAAAGGCCAACCACAAAAAGTACCATGACGATGTTTCCTCTCCAGGTCGGCTGATTGGGCCAGGATCGTCCCGTATGCTGGACGGTGTGGTCTTTGCTTCCTAGGTCGAGTTCTTCTCTCATTCGTTTTGAGAGACTTAGTGGAACCGGGTTCTGGAGGCCTATTGGTATCTTGTTGTTTACAATGCGTGCTTTCTTCGTGCAGTAGTCTCGGTCAGTCTTGCACTGTTCGTCTATTGTTTGGAGTCTTTCCACAACTGTGCCACAAGTTGCTCGGTTGTGCGGCTCAAGCTGCAACAAATCAAATTCTATGCACTGAAGCAGATCTCTTATAAACGCAGTGCACCCGCGATGATTTCTCAACTTTCGGAAAACCTGGACCTCGAACATTAGCTCCTGTCTGAAACTGGCGCACGATGATTCTTACCTCAATGACAGAAGGCTTCGCTTTTGCTTCTATGTATTCTTCTCCTTCAGCCACGCTCAAATTGAAGAACCCGTCCTCTCCAATAACAGCAGTCGATTCTTTCGCACGCAAAACACTAAAAGGGTTCACACCTCCCTCATAACCACCCAGTGTGCGCCAAACGGCAAATTCTAACAACACGCAACCGAATGACCAAATGTCATAACGAGGAGATATACGGCCAATGACATCGAATTCAGGTGCTCGATAACCATTCGAGAATCCTACTACCTGACTGGCAGGTATGTTAGATTTGGACCGTGGCCCGCGAAACTCTGCCAAACCGAAGTCTGATATTTTCAGAATACCGAATGATACGGGGCTAGTGTCGTTCGGGTCATGCTTGAACCAAAGAATGTTCTCAGGCTTGATGTCGCCGTGTCTACCGTGAGTCTTGCCACGGTCAGATGGTGGAAGCAAAGAGTCATCGCAGTGGTGTATCCTGTGAATTGCTTGTGCAAGACCAGATACTTGCTTAGACATCCAGCGTGTGAACATAACATCGTCTTGAGGCTTAGCAGGGGTATTCATCCAGAATTTCTCTAGATTGTTACCGTCGGCCCAATGAAAAATCATATGGAGACTGTCTCTGTGCACGAATGTGGCTAGAAGTCTGATAAGATGCTCATGCGGCTGTTCGTTGAACCTCATCAGTGATCGCACCTCTCGGTGACCTTGTGAAGGACGCGTCTTTAGTTCCTTCACTGCGAAATAAGACGATCCTCTATGGTTCTTCACGTCCTTAGCTGATGCAAGCAAGATGGTGAAATATACTTCCTTACCAGGTTTTTCCAGTGGTTGTGGTGTGCAGGGTGGATCTGAACTTTTCGCACGAAGGAGAAGCCACCTTCGCTCGCAAAAAACTGACTAAGGTCAGGAGCCTCAGGCTTGTCTTCGATAAATGGCAGAATGGCCAGTGGCGGTAAGTCTAGAGGACGAGACCTCTGCCCTAATTCGTAACTGAGGGGAATGTATGGCGCCAAAAATCGCCACTGCAGCGTTCTGAAGCTGTCCAGCTCGTGACGGGTCCAGGATCCGCTTGTAAAGAGCGAAATCCTCGCTACAGGCCTCCTTGAGTTCCCGTCTTTGATCTTGCGCGATACATCCCACCTAAGATCATCGCCAAAAACGAACGGAAGATCACGATCACTAATCCCTTCGTTTATGAACGATAGAATCGCGTACGCCTTGCGAATGAAGCAAAGAATTGCAAAGATCTTTCTCCTTGGCAAAGATGTTTGACAAATGATGTTCGCCAAATGTACACTCTCAATGTTAGAGTGCCCGAG
Organism: Neodidymelliopsis sp. IMI 364377; assembly: GCA_027946375.1. Taxonomy (NCBI): domain Eukaryota; kingdom Fungi; phylum Ascomycota; class Dothideomycetes; order Pleosporales; family Didymellaceae; genus Neodidymelliopsis; species Neodidymelliopsis sp. IMI 364377. The sequence goes on from JAPEUT010000403.1 coordinate 15,590, forward strand.
CCCCGAGGACTTGTTTCGAAGATCAACCATTTTCGTCCTGTTCTCAGGAATATCGAGCTCTTGCTGCACGTTCGCCGGTGAAATTATGTTATCTAATTGGTCGATAGGCATAAATCTCGACCCATCATTTCCAGCTGCAGACTTGACCATCCTTTCGTCGATCAACTCGTCAAGGTACTCGATTGTGGCGCTCGAGGTTCGTCCTTGGGTGTCGTCTGATCTGGCACCAACAGACTGCACACGGAAGCCTTCATGCCCAACAACAGGTGGAGCGATACCAAGCACAGTATTCCCATGTTCACGTGGACCATTCTTAGAGGCAGAGCGCTCTCGCCTCGGTGGGGTACTGGTCGTTGTGCTCGATCGTGATCGATGGCTATTTGCGCGCCCGATGTGACTCTGCGTGTAATTCTCTCCGGCCTGATGGGGCAACTGGATAAGACTGTTGCTGCACACTTGCTCACCGTCTTGTGTTGGTACATCAGGACCCTTTACGTGTCAGTTGGAAGGACCAGAGTCTATGCCATACGCTTACAGTACTGGCACGGTGATGGAGTACCCTTGTAGGTCGGGTACAACGGGGCGATCTGTCGTGCGCTTCGTGTCTTTCGCCCATGCTGTACGACTAGTACTTGCGCTTCGGGCCAATCGCCAAAGTGTCGGTGAGGCGTAAGGTTAGCGGACCGAATCACAAACTGTTGGACGTTTGACCAAATCTCCAATTAACCTACACAATGAAAAGTTACTTATGTGGCAGGCTAGATTTCCTGTATTTGTCCTCTTCACCAGGCTCACTTTGCTTTAGCGTCTAGATCTGCCAAGTTACGCCTCCTCTTCCTGTGGCAACAATTGAACGGACAGCCTTGTGTAGTGTGCCTGTTGGTTGCACGGGACAGTACTGGGGCTGTACTCAAATACACACATCGCTAGTATTTTCATTGGCTAGTCGTCTTTCGGCTGATCATGCAATACGCCATAAAAGCCCCCAACTCATGGGCTGTCCGAAATCTGTGCCCCTCGATTCGAATGCTCGAACCGACGATAAGACATCCTGAAAATCCAGCTTCAACTTCATTGGTCGGGCCGTGATTGTGCAGCCTGATGGCGCTTAGTTCGCAGGATAAAATTTAATCGAAAAGCAAGAGGGTGCCCTGCGAGAACATGCAACACGGCAAAATAATGCGAGGTCATTGGTTGGTAAGTAAGCCCGCATGACTAGGTGTTCATCCTGCAGGCGCATACGCACTGCCCCCACCCTCAAGCTGAGGGTATTAGTGTCGTCAGTTCACCGGTCTGCCCGGAAAGGTCCTTCACCTTGATCATCAGTTCTTGAGTTGTATGTATTCCTAGCGTTGAGGAATTTTCGCAAGACAGCCTCACATTCAATCGTCGATTACCTCGAATTTACCATGGGGATATCATCAACAGACTCAACGGCAACATGGTGTCAATATCACGTACCAGCTAAATGTATAGCGAGCCCACACAGTCTACGCAAAGCCATGGATCAGATAGTAGGGCCAGGGAACTATCGCATAGAAGTCAGTGGAAACTTCACATCAGACAATTGAGATTAGAAGGTCGCTAATAGTCAGGAGATGAGAAGAAATACGTATAACATCAGCATGTACAACAACATCAATGTGGTCAGTTTTCCCTCCCCCGAGACCCCCAACTACCATGGGTAGACTGACTGAGGTAATATGGTCCAGAGGAAGCTCGTTGATCAATGTCGGCTGTAACATACGTTACTCAGGTACGCTGGTGGGCCTGAATAAGTGACAAGGTCTCAGATTCTGGGATACAGTCTTGGTGACATAATAGAGGACTTCTCATTTGTAGAGTTACGACCGCATGATTATTAGCATTCTACGACGAACGAGAACATTGAGGGTCTTTTACGAGATCCGAATGGATGTTTTACGTATCCTTTTTTGGTGGACGCGTAGTGACAAATCTCACTCTACCAGTCTCTATTGAGTCGTCCTCAAATCGAACATTTTTTCCGCAATTTCCTTTCCTTTTGTTGACACTGTGACTTGCGACATTCGCGCAACTCTACTCTGTCGTTGAGATTTTCTTTGGCGAGCTCGTTGTTTTATTCTCTCCCAATGAAGCTGTGTGCTGCAAGTCTTGATGCAGTTTTGGAGATAAGTCATGTTTAATCATGCTGTTCGCTTTGCCTCACTTCTTCTATCGACATCATATATACTGTAGCTCTTGGCGTTACCCGATCAAAGGTCCAGCTCAAATCGTATAGCCTCGAAGTCGTTGATGCTAGCATCGACGAGCTACTTGTGTCTTTCTAGCTCCAGCTCAGTTAATAGACATAGTAAAGTAGAGGGTGGCTGGTTTCTTTTCCAGTATGTTGCAGGCGACTCAAAATAGACTCCTCTGATAGTTGGATTGCTTCCAAAGAATATCGCGTAGGACAGGCCGTTCGCAGGAAAGTGGGTGACCGAAAGGGCTACATCTCAAGGCCATTCATTTAGACATTCGACAGTTGTAAACTTAGTCGGTGCTAGTCATTTGACAGCCAATACACAACGCCTGTCTCACTCACCTAGAGCTGGTCGGGTCATCGTCACGCTTTCACAACTAAATCTAGGAAAGTCTCATCGAGTCATAACACGTACGTTCAATTGGTGGGCGTTAGAGATGTGCAGATATTTCAAGATGTAGGCTGAGTGAATGAACGCTGACGCACGCTGCGTTTCTCTCAAAGATTTGGATCTAGGATATTGCATTATCGATATGATGAACTTTCTTCTCCCCAAGTGCTGCACAGGTATCTCTGTGACGTATACCCACCTTAAAAACAATATTCTCGTCAGTTCAAGTTGTAAGTTTCTCCGCTTTTCTAGATGACGTGTAGCCGGCGAGACCACTTGTGAAACAGATGTATCAGAGGAGTTAAAAAGGCCAGAGTCATCACTTACACCAGGACAAGGCCTCTGGTCCAGGAGTTGATATTGTGTGTCATGTGTCAACAACGAGGTTTTGGAGCCAATTAATGTCGTACTGTGTCTAACCACTGATCCTAGTCAAATTCTTCTTCTAGATAATATCTTTGCACCTCAGAACAGTAGTAGGAATCTTTCGAAGGATCGTTATGCTCGCTTACTGCATTACTTTCGAAAGTCTTCATCACGACTGCGGGTCACGTGAAAACACTTCGAAGATCAGACTTGAGGTAGACATCTTCACAGGCCCAGTCCGCATCACTTACTAAGGGAAATCACAATAGGGAAATCACAATAGGTTGAACAAGAACCGCGGCGTCGTGGATGTTCGTTGACAAGTCATCCTGATGTAGGGTTGAGTGATAAAGCCAAGTGAGAAGAAGCGCCATATTTGCAGCTATCGAGGCTTTGACCCGTGCGTCACGATGACATGTTGGTCATACGC
>JAPEUT010000404.1:0-18916 GCA_027946375.1 Neodidymelliopsis sp. IMI 364377
AGGTTGGGGTGTGTGTTTTGTGTGCTTGAGGTGGGCGGCTTGCGGTAGGGGGTCAGTGCTTCTGAGGTGGTGGTGGTGGAGGGGGTGTAGTCGAGGAGGCGGTTGTCTTTTGGGTGGCCATTCGTTTGGTTGGTCTGGCCATGGCTGTGTCCCATGCGTTGTAGAAACTCTTCAGCAGCTTCAGGCGAGATGCCAGGTGTGTAGTCGAAGTGTGACAAAAAGGCTGTGTAGTCTCGTAATGCGCGCTTGGCGTTCTGGCGCACCTGCTTGCGACTCTCTGCACGAAACAACCTGCCTTCCACCTCCTCTGCAGTCTCTGGTGTCGGCTCCTCGCCAGTGGCCATCTGTGCATCTCGTGCCGCTTTCGCCTCTTCCTGTGCTCGCAACCCGTCCAGCGCTGGGTGCACGTGACCGCAGGCGATGGTCAAGTAAATGCCAGCGCGGTGAAAGAGCAGCTGCGTTTCGAGTGAGCTGGGGTGGTCCTCGTCTGGTATCTTGACATCGCTTCGCCAGTCGCGCCCATGCTGCTGCTGCTCTTGATATGTCCTGGCCAGCACCAGCTGATCCCTCCCTTTGCGGTGTTGGGCGGCGAGGTAGCGCGCCGTGGCCAGGGCCTCGGTCAGGTCTTTGGCGGCGTTTGCATAGTCGTCCTTGAAGATGCGCGTCAGGGCGCGTGTGCGCAGGGCGCTGCCGTCGGCGGGCCGTTCGGCGATGATGTCGTCGAGGGCGTCGAGCGGGGTGCACTGGGCCATCATGCGACTGGGGATCTTCTCGTGGAAGAAGTGCACGTACTTGGCATCGACGTCGTTGGGGCTGCGCTGCAGGACGAGATGCGCCACGTCTTCCAGCGTGCTCGCGCTCTGCATCGTCGCCACGCTCGCTGCAATCTCGTCGAGGCGGTAGGCCGCGCTCAGCTTCGCCGTGGCCAGCTCGCGCATTCGGTGCTTGCGCTCGCGGCTCAGCTTCCCCCCACCGCCGCCGTAGCCCAGCCCCAGCGCCGCCGCCTGGCCCAGCATGCTGTTGCCATTGAGGCTGCTGCTCAGTGCCGCCGCCGTCAGCCCGCTGGCCGCCCGCACCGCCAGGTTGGTCGCCTCATCTACGTGCCGCCGGATCTTGACCAGGTCGAAGAAGACGGCCGGGTCGATGGGCTGCGGCCGCGGCGCGAACAAGTTTGTGTGGGCGAGCGACTCGAGCACCTCGGGCGGCAGCTGCAGCCACGGCCCGTGGAACGACGAGATGTAGCGCCAGTGTCTGCCGGGCGCGTCAACGGGGGGGTTGTCGACAAGTCTGATGCCAGTCGCTCTGACCTACTTGTTGCGACAGATGATCAAGGCCGACGTCGACGGCTTCTTGAACTCTCCATCTCCATGTCCGTGTCCATGTCCATCGCCGCCCACGTCTGCCTGCGCGCTCTTCTTCTTTCGCGCCATGGTGTTTGTTTATATACCGCTGTCCCTCGCAGTGACGTTGTCGTGGATAAATTTCGAGCCAGGGCCCATCGTTCGCTAGCGTTGTCCATCACTCACCTCGCTCACCACGCATCACTCACCACCTCGTTCTTGTCATCACTCCACATCACTCGTCTCGCCGTGTCACTTCGCCAAGTCCTCACTTTCACAAATCCCTTTTCAAGTCTGTCTCTTACTAATTCTAGCACCATCTGCTTGTTCAGGTGGTTGCACTGTGCCGCATCAACCGCTGCTGCGGCATCTCTCGGACAATTAATTGACACTCGCCATTTCTTTGCTTGGCACCCCCAACAGCCCTCACCACACGTCAGGCAGGAGCTATCTCACGCAAATGCACCCAAACAGTTTCTCTCACTGTATCTTCTTTTCTTGTCTTCCGTTACCTTCTACTACCTTTTCTTGTCATCCAATTACGCTCAAAAACACCTTCATTCCCAACCGTAAACATCCAGTCACCACCCATTGCTGAAGATTCCATGCCAGCCAGGTCGAGGCGCCTGCAAACCACACGATTGAGCTCATGCATGCCTGACCGATATTGCCATCGACAGGTCTGGCAGCAGCAGCTGAAGTTGGTGAGTCTAGACGATCCACCGACATGGATATACGAGAAGCGCCTTCGTCAGCCATATACAGATAATGCACAAGAGACAGCTAGCCCAGCTCTTTCCGTTGCAGATCTGCCATCGATCAGGCAGACTTGCACTCGAGCTAATCCCTGTCGTCAGGTTTGACTGGCTCAGCTGCAGAAATACTACTCTCACAGCGGTGACCAACGCCGAGATCATCGTCACTAGCACGAGATTGACACCCTCACATAAAGCGGCCCACTGGTTCAATTGACTAGACAGAAACAACAGTGGCAACGTGCAGTGGTTGCCAAACCTGCATGATGGACGGCCGTCCAGTGCCACTGGCTTGCCTTGATATTACACCTAGCTTCGGACATCAGCCAAGTCACAAAGCTAACAAAGGCTTGGCTTCTGAAAACACCATCGTTGACTGGCCGTGTTGACTGCCTGAGCCGTCCTGCCGCCTGGGCAAAGTACCCCAACTTGCAGTGGCGCTCCAGTGCTTCGTCCAACTTCACGCAGATTCCCAGCCGCCAAGTCAACAGATAGGTCAGCTAGAGCATCTGAGTGATATGGAACAACCATCCAGAGTGGCCTCGTTATGTGCCGATCAATCGACAGATGGAATTGTTGCCATCACTCCGCAGCGACTCATTGTCTTCGAACGTGAAGCGTATCCGCTGGATGCGATGTGTTCTTCTCATTATCATCATCAGCATGTTAGAGTTTAAACCATGCAAGCTATACTCGTCATTCGGAAATTGAAGTGCTCCGACTCTTCACTCACAACATCATACAACCACCAGTGTACCGGCAGTGGCTCGGTGATGATGGAGAAAGCGTTGCGCAAGTTCGGCACCGAATGACTGCCTGCAATCTCGGCTTACTCTCGTTGTTCCTGTCCTCTCGTCAAGCCATCTCGTTACCCCTCTCTATTCCTGTTACTGGTACGCGCACACAAGATTACGGATGGTAGACACCTTCCAAAACGGCTAAGCGCTCATCATCTCACGCATGCATGTTGACCCTTCTGATTGGCTAAATCCCAGTAACGCGTTGTCAAAGACCAACACAGAAACTCGTAGCTTCCTTACGAACAAGGTAGCTGGATGGGCCGTCAACATTGATTCGGCTCACAAAGGGCGTACAGCTGCAGGTGTCGGCACTGGGTAGACACGAGCCGCAATATGCACGCCAATCTTCACCACATCTTCGGAACTGCGCTTCGATATGTAAATCACAGCCAGTTTCACTCATCCAACACATTTGTAGGTGGGTCACCTCGATGTAGTGAATGTTGTGTCTATCAGACAGTGCATCACACGGGAACGGCGGCGCGATGTCTTGGGTAACCGTGCCGAGGTTTGCAATGCTGCATGTCGTTTCAGCTCTGTAGTCGTCACAAACACCACACCTCGTCGTCAACGCCAATATGCAAGATCACCATCTGGAATACTCCACCACGTGTTCAGAATACCACGCCTCTTAGCCAATGATAGCGCGAGCTTCACCTCAGAACTAGGCGACCCACAACTGCCGAATCCTGCCGCTGACCAGCTGTGGGATGGGATCAGCAGGACTTGTTTCTGCATCGATGTTGCCGAGCTGTCTTGGGACGTGCGCCGTTCCATGCGGGAGATACTCGACAAGGATGCTTGGCCAATCGTCGGTGGAGCTTATCCTAAAGCTTAATTCGATACACTAGCGTTTGGCCACAACAAGTGTCGTCGCGCGGGTGGCTGACGGCAACTAGCTGTCGCTGTGAATGCGGGGTAAAGCCTTGCTGAGGCAGTCCGCAGTTGTGAGTAAACGCCTTCTACGGCGTCATCGCTCGCAAAGTAATGAAGCGACGATGCCTCCTCGACAACAAAAGAAGGCTGCAATGGGTTCTGAGCTTGTGTCGGTTGATGCACCACAGGTCATACAACACCAACGTCTTGTAGCTATGCTTAGCAGACATGCAGCCGCTTGTCCCATGCAAGTCATCTGCTTCTCACTCACACTCCGTTCCAGAAACGCACTCGATTCGCTGCACCTGCTTATCGAGAATATCTGGATTCGCATCGATGCTGCTGTCTACTAGGCAACGGTTTACGCTACAGAAGGAAGGTACATGTGGCGTTCCGGGTTGTGCAGTGCAGCTCACTTCCTCATTCGGTGGGATCCTGTCCGCACGCTATCTTGAACAAAGTACCATTGGCAGCTCGCTGTGACTGGCGCTCATACAGAGCCTCGTACATATACCCATGTTTCTCGGTACAGTGATGGGTGTAGTGCTCGTTCCTCCTGTAGGTGCAATATCAGCCCCTCTTCACGACCCCTGACGCTCACAACCACCCCTCCTCTTGGTGTGCGCCTCCGAGCTTCTCGACCCTGGACGTCGTGCAGGACATCTTAGACTGAGGAGAGCATTTATACAACGGACCTCTTCCTTGTTGACTCAAGTTCATCTCAAATTCTTTCCTGATATCTGCTTTGGCTGGTCACCATCATGGACTACTTCAAGCGTATGCCTGGCCGCATCTCGCATGCTCTTTCTACAGACATAACTATCAACCGCACAATTCGCTATAGTGGAAAGGCTGCACGTGCCGCTCCATCCGTTGCGGCCCAATACCTCGTCGAGAGAGTACCTGTGGTGCATTGGCTACCACGATACAATCCAAGATGGCTGCTGAACGACACTCTTGCTGGCATTACTGTCGGTGTGCTGTTGATTCCTCAGTCGCTGGCGTATGCAAAGATTGCGACTATCCCTGGCGAGTTTGGCTTGATGTCGAGCTGGCTTCCAAACTTTCTTGTCTTCATCATGGGTACATCGAAGGGTAAGACCAATCACTCTCATGAAACATCAGCTACTGACAACGACAGATCTATCAACAGGTCCCACTTCCCTCATGGGACTTCTCACTGCCGAGATTGTTGCTGATGTGGTCCATGAGGGCTACTCTGCTCAAGCCATTGCCTCTGCAGTCGCCATGTCTGTCGGTATATACTCTCTCGCCATTGGTCTTCTCAAGTTAGGATTCCTCCTTGAGTTCATCTCAGTACCCGTGCTTAGCGGATTCATCTCCGCGGCTGCCATCGTAATCATGCTTGGTCAGATCCCCTCGCTCTTCGGCATCACTGTCAGGTCCGGCACTGCGAACATTATCCATGACATATTCGCCATGATCCCACAATGGGATGGTGCAACCTGCGGTATTGGCCTCGGTGGTATCATCATTCTCGTGCTGATGCAGAAGATGGGCCAACGCTGGGGCAAGAAGAGCAAGGCCGTCTGGCTACTAGCACTTGGTCGCAGTGCAGTTGTCTTGATCCTTTTTACTGGTATTTCCTACGCTGTTAACAAGGACAGAGTCAAAGACCCTGTCTGGGCACTGAGCAAGGTCAAATCCAACGGCATTGAGACGCCCAAGATGCCGGATGGCGAGCTGATCAAAAAAGTCTTTCCTCGCTCCATCGCGCCCTTCATCGCTGCTGCACTGGAGCATTTGGCCATTGCCAAGGCGTTCGGCCGCAAGAACAACTACGTCACAGATGCTGCGCAAGAGCTGGTCTACTTGGGCACCACCAACTTCTTCAACTCCTTCTTCTCCTCCATGTCTGTCGGTGGTGCCATGTCTCGGACAGCTGTCAACTCCGACTCCGGCGTCAAGTCCCCCGCATATGGAGTCATCGCTGGCGGTGTTGTAATCCTGTCCATTTTCAAACTCAGTCCGGCACTCTACTGGATCCCCAAGGCTACCCTCGCCGCCATCATCGTTACAGCCGTCTGGCACATCGTGATCCCACCCAAGGTCTTCTACGGCTACTGGAAGACCTCTCTAGTAGACTTTATCGCCTCTATGCTTGCCTTCTGGCTTACCCTCTTCGTCTCTTCTGAAGTCGGCATCGGAACAGCTGTCGGTTTCAGCATCTGCTACCACCTTCTCTTCATGGCCTTCCACCGCGTCCGCCGCATCACGAATCTCGACGCCACTAACTCAACCTCAAGTACTCTCATCCCTCTTGACACTCAAGTCTTCCGCATCCACCAATCCATGCTCTTCTTCAACGCCTACCATATCAAATCCCAATGCCTGGACGCAATTCAAACCCACTCCTCAGGCCAAGTCGTCACTGCCGAAGCAGCCAAAGATCGCAATTGGAGCGTCGCAGGCGATAAGCGCGCCGCGCGTCTCCGCACAAAAGCCGAAATCGTCGACGAACCCGTCCAGATCCGCATCGTCATCCTCGACCTCACCGCCATGCACAACATCGACACGACAGGTCTCACCGCGCTCAAGGATCTGAAGGCCGATCTTGAGAAGTTTGGCGGGAAGAATACCCAGCTCAGACTCGTGGGATTGAATGAGCGTGTGCGACTCCGATTTGCACGGTTTGGGTGGGCAGTCAAGGATGCAGGGGAAATTGAAGGCAATGAGGAGAGGAAGAAGACCACGGGTATTTACTCGACGGTGGACGCGGCGCTGAGATCAAGAGGGAGGACAATAAGCGAGGATGAAATTGAGATTACGCCTGTTGAAGTGTTGGTTGTTGGGGACAAAGAGAAGGTCTAGATAGATACATTACCAGATCTTCGCAACCTCAGTTTTACCTTTCCACCTTCTATCTTTGGTCCGCTGCATGTCGACACATATACCATGTCACCTCTCACACCATCAATCTCTAACCACAAATCCTTCTATTTCTCCAACCCCGCCCCCAAAAATAGCCGCTTGGCATGTTGTACCTCTGCACAGCCCCGGCACCAATCACCATCCAATCCTTCCCCCATCGGCGTCATCACCACCACCATACAAGTCCCCAAGACAAAAACATAACTTTGCGCAATCAGCCTTGGTTTCGTACTTTTTCTCCACTCTTACGTTTTCTTTGATTGATCGTAACATTTGATGGTTTTGTGGTGAGGATGCAGAGTCCTACTGCATATCTGTCTAGAGAACCTCGAGACGATGGGATTGAGACGTTGGATGGGGGTGTACAGTCGAGTGCTGGGTGGGATGTTGATTCAAGGGGTTCTGTAGAGCGGGATGCGCGAGTGTTGGATTCGTCGAAGAGTTTGAGGTCACAGGGTCCGAGGACGGCTTCTTGGAGAGTAACTGCTGCGGTTGTTGGGTTTTATGTCTTAGGTACGTAAATCCTGTGGTTCTTTGGCATGTATGGGGTGTTTGATGAGTTGTAATATTGCTGGTTTTAGTGAAGGACCACTTCACCCCTTTTCCCACACCCATTCTTCTAACTGTTTATCGCTAATTAAGAATAGCGTTTCTATGCACGGTAGCACATTTTTGTCTGTTCCAATACCTCGATACCCGGATTATCGTTTCTGAGGGTGTTGAGCTTTCGGCGAAAACGACAAAAGTTACTCAGCAGTGGGTTACTACGCTGTCGCTGTTGCTGGTGACGGCGTTTCGGGCAGCGGTGTTGGCCGCTGTGGGGGGGTGTTATACGCAGGTTCTTTGGGGGGTGCTTAGGCGGCGGGCGCTTGAGGTGAGATTCTTCACTGCTGACTGACTACCTACGCAGGCTGCGGGACCGCAGAGCTACGGATCGTAGTATTGGCTGTTGGATACGCTGTTTGGGGCCTTGGCTGACGCGAATTAGGTTGGTCTGATTGAAGATCTTTTCCAAGTGCAGAATAATGCCTATCGGTTTTTGAACCTCAAGTTGTATACGAAGGCGCCGTTGCTGGTGGCTATTGCCGCTTTTTGCTGGCTTGTTCCTATCGCTACGGTGTATCCGCCGGGTTCTTTGATTGTTGAATACCAACCCTCGGTTCTCAACTCGACCTTCAATGTGTCGGTGTTGCACGTGCCAGATGTCATGTCGAATGCAGAAAACATGGTGTCATCGATACTGTGCGAGTGGTCAGCGAACGAATGGTCACCTTTGGGGCTGCAAGGAGCTGCGCAACACGAAGGTCTTTTGGAAACTTGCTTCTGGTCCCGGTTAGTTCATTTCCGAAGCTTTGCTACTGGCAAAAGAACTTTCAGAAGCTTACCGGCGTCTCACATAGGTCAATTGGAAACGATATCAAATACGCAACGCGCACAACTCTTATGGCGGGAGACATTGCCAGTATACAACAACCGATCGCAGGAAACTCGTCTTATACTGTGGAGTTCTGGGGACCAGTTCTTGGATGCGACACTAAACATTTCACGTTCGATCGACATGTCCTCGCAAGTGACGTTCCCATTGGCGAGGAACGGGGAGAAGATTACACTCCTGGACAATGGATGATTTCGAGATTCTCGGACCGTTGTGAATTACGAAGCAATATCGATCCTACTTTTGCACCACAAAACACCACACTTACCTACCGCGTGTCAAAGCGCCGGGCGTCTTACAAGTACTATCCATGTTTAGACGGCGCTGAAGCTAGCCTGACCCCGGATGCACTATCTGGGGCTATCAATCTACTCAGCACTGGCATAAACGCGCTGCTACCCATGGAGGAAACGACATGCCACCCAAAGTTGGTAAAATACGTCGTCACCGTCTCTCATATCGCGGGAAAACAGAAAATCTCCTATGAATTCAGAGACGAAGAGCTCGACCACAAGTACAGCGACAAATACCAAGACTATAACGGCACTTTTGAGCAATGGGTACAATTCTCTGACGCGTTGACGATCTACGACTACTTTGCCTCAATCCTGAATACCTCCTCAGCCACGACTCGAAACGTGACTTTCACCTACTCCAATCTTTCAACAAGAGCAGAGCCATATCTCACCAGCAACAACACCACAGTAGAAACCTGTGTGCTCAACGCCGGCGGCAGAGTTTCAATAGGGAACAAGTACTCGTTAAACGAAGAAGATAACATATGGCCTCTTTCTGTTTTCCAAGGACGGCCCAGTCCAAAATCATCGCCCTCGTGCGAATCGTTCGACGCCGAAGTGGCAAAGGATCTCCTCATCAATATCACGATATCCGCACTAGCGCTTAATAAACGCTTCGACACCGTGAACGGGACTGAATCGCGTTCCTTCAATGCGTACAGGTTCCAGAGGAAACTTGGGTTCTTCCTTCCGTATGGTCTCGCTCTTGCACTTGCTTTGCCCATCATTGCATGTGGGCTTGTGGCGCTCTATATGCAGAACCAGGGGGTTTCGGCGATTAGTGGAGGGTTTCTGCAACTCCTCATGACCACTACAGGACGTACAGAACTTGAGAGGACTATTGTTAAGGGATCTGGCACCATGGGAGGATACGAGAATGTTTCGAAGGAGCTTCTGCACTCGGAAGTCATGTTTGGTGAATTTGTGGATTCTTGTGACGAGAAAAATGGAGAGTCTGTTACGTCTGCTTCGATTCTGAGCCGCCCTGGGCGGGAATCCGATGATCCTATTGCGATGCCACTCGACGACGATCGCCAAACAGTGGAGGGGAATATAGCATCTGGGGTGGAGTTGCTCGAGGAGGAGGGAAGTGTTGTTCGGAGAGCTGGGTTTGGTACGATTGAAGAGGTAAGGTCATTTAAGAGGAAGACTGCGTCATGAAATGGGATCTGTTTAGCGGTGGACCGTAGATGTTGCTCGGCGAAGCTGGCACTTGCGAAGAACCACCTTGGAGGTACTCAAGGGCCCGCAAAGTTAGAGGGTTGTGTTTTCTTTTCATCTAATCTGGTTTTTTGTGCCCCTAGTTCCATGTTCAACCGAATGTTCTCCCGGGTAGAACACGTGACTTCCGAACTCTCCGCCCGGATCGCACAGGCAAGTAGGCAAACAAATGGTTAGAGCTGATTGTGCAGAAGCTGATGCAATAGAACACATGAACTGTCACGGCGAGATGAGAAGCGTATGGCAACATTCTCACCCGAGTGGTCTGAGGTTCAAAAAATGCGACTTGAATTCCACAACTCACGACCACCCCCACACCAATACCATCTACACTTACAACGGATTCACATCGCCACTGCCACATGGTCGTCCATGTACTTAGAAATGTCCCCTAAAAAGCACGCCGCCAAAATACTGACCCCTCCAAATGCGATACTCACATAGTACACGTATTTGTACGCCTCTGCGTACGCCAACTGCCCAGAATAAACTACCAACTCGTACGCCCCCGGAACGTTCTTGATGCCTGGAAGTTCTTCCAGTAGTGGGAGGAGAGAGGCGCCGGTGATGATGATGGCTTCTTCGATAACTTTGACGTCGGTGATGTTGAGCTTCGTCGACATGGCGCCGCCGATGTAGTAGGTTGCTGCGGGGACGAATTTGGCTAGGGAGGGAGTCAGTAGTTGTGCGATACAGAGTTGATTTCGGAACCTGAGGAAAGGCTTACAGATGAAAACGTTGTAGTAGACACAATATCCAATCGAGCCGCCAATGACACGGATAGCAAGGGTTAGCGCGGCGACAGTGGCGATGAGGTCGTCTGGGCAAATGATAGTCGCTGTCGTTGTTAGTTACAGATTGCGCAGAAAGATGAAAGGTGTCGAACTTACAGATGATAGATGCAGGTACGACGATTCCGCCAATGCCGAGGCCAGCTAGAACCAGCAAACCCCAGAGCTGGTACAAATTGTCTACCCGACCGATAGCAAGTGATCCACATCCAGCAGTCATCAATATCGATGATACGATCAGAAGTTCTTTGTTATGGCCGCGGAGAAGGGAGAGCAACCACAGCACAATGCAAGCTCCAGCCAGAATCGAAAACCCGACGGGAATACCTCGAATACCAACACCAACCGGATCGTGTCCGTAGACGTTGAAGGCTTGCGTAGGCCAGAACATCAGGATGGAGAAGAAGTTTGCTCCGGAGATGAAGGTGATGACGAGTGTCAAACCGAGGATACGGGGTTCCTGACGCAGTCGCTTCGGGAACATGGGATGCTTCGCACCGTAGCACTCCCACAAGACGAAAGCCACAATCAAGGCCACGCCGAGGATAAGAGGTGCGAGGACATGCGCGCTGGACCATGGGTATTGGTATCCTCCCCACTGAAGAGCAGCCATGAACAATATCATCCCAGCAACGGAAAGGAAGCCGCCAACATAGTCGATCTGCGCCAGAATCTCCTTCCGGCTCATGCCCTGACTGTTGACGCGAGGCGGCGGATGGTAGAAAACCGCAGTCAACATGAGCCCGATGAACGCCCAAAGCCCACACCACAATCCGATCCATCGCCAACTAGAGTGCGAAGCGATAAGCTGCGCCCAAAGCACAGACGGACAGAATGGGATAATCGTGAACACCAAGATAGCCACGTACTTGCCGCGTTGACTCGTAGGCGCCAGCTCAGACGTCACCGCCAGCGCCGTCAACTCGTTAATCCCCGCCCCGATGCCAGAGAACACCATCCCGCCGATGAAGACATTCATCGTCTGTGCGGTGGAGCAAATGATCATGCCGAGAATGAGGAAGCAGGCTCCGATCATGGCGACCCAGCGGCGACCCACGATGTCGGAGATGGAGCCTACGAAGGGACAGACGGCGGCTAGGGAAAGCAAGTTGGCGAGAACGAACCAAATCCATCGATCGGTGCCGCCGATGTCGCCGTAGATGTAGGGTGGGACACCGCCGAAGAGGTAGACGGGGATCTGGCTACCTGTCCATACTGGTGGTTGTTAGTCTGAGACGCATTGAGCTCCGCGAATCCAATACTTACAGAATGCCATGGCGATCAAACTCATGATGCGCGTGAAGGTCATCGGCGGTTCGTGGTCGTGGTCTTCGCCATCTCCATACGTCCTCAACCCATCTTTCTCGTAGTAATTCGTGTGGCCAGGTACCCGCTCGTTGGTGTGAATTTGCTCAATACGCTCCGTTGCGGGCTTCGCTGCCGGGGAGCGATCAGAGGCATCTACATATAACGTTCATAAGCAAAAGCATATAAGGTGTGTACATCTCGAGGACCTACCAGAACTATCACTGCGTTCGGCCATTATGCTGCGTTAACAAGCACTGCTGTCAAGAGTGAATCCTCGGTGTCTAGATCGCCAGCTTTATCTTAAACCACACAAGACACGCACTTGAAAGGCTTAACCAGCAACTTAATTCTTGGCCAGACCTAACATTCTGCCGATCTCCAACTCCATCGCCACACCCCGCGACACGGCTCAAAGAACACTACCCGAGCCGCCTCCACAAAACCCGCATTTGCGGGGTAAGTACACAAGCTAGACAGTCCAGCCCAGCTTCACACACCGCAAAACTCACGATAGCGCAACCACGCGACCTAGATTGTTAGTTGTCTGCATACTACCATTGGACGCCACTGCGATTGAGCCGCGCAAGCACGGCACGAGGTAATTGGAGGCGCGGATATGAGAGGTGAAAGAGCGATAGTGTGGTAAAGCTTAGCACGTACCGAGACCAGGACCTCGGCATTTTTCATGGATTGGTAGCGTGGAGCTACCCCGCGCTGGGTGTTGTTAGCCGTGTGAAAGATGTGAGGAAGGGCCGCTAGGGAGTCGTGGATCGAGACGTCGCGTGGATGTCGGTGTTTCGATGGGTGTTTGTTGGAAGGAGCGTTGGTGTAGCCTTGTTGTAGAGTTGTTCCATCACTCAAGTCTCACACTCTCACGCACTCCTTAGATCTTACTCCGTGTGCATGGGGCTATTTGTTGGAACTCAAAAGAGAATTGTTTTGGATCGTGCTCTTATGTGGTATCGTAATCATCGTTGAGCGCGCAGAACGAAGACTAATAAGCAATGTCGTAAAGTCGGCTTGAGATCTTTGCTATCACGATCTCCAGCTATGGAACCCATGATCCTGGAATCATGCTCTTAGCGCGCCTTTGCCACAACTGTGCATGGATCGTCCGGCATTTTTTGCCCTGCCGGCATTCAAGTCGTACTTTTTGTACGTGTTAACCGTACATACGCTCGCGCCAAGCCGGAATGAACGGCCACACACTATTTTCGTAGAGAATGTTAGAGTCCGAATTGACAGCTAGCTAGCTTTACGGGCGAGCTGGTATCGTCGAAGATTTTTGGTTTCTGATCTTTCTGTATCTTTCCACTGGCTGATGGAAGATGACTGGCTCACGAGGTAATCACGATCTTCTGCTCATCGGCGGGGAGCCGAGTGAATATATAAGCCGCGCATGTGCAAAGATCGTAGATATGCAGGTCTGATATCACGTTCTTTGAACTTGACCGGTTTTTTTCAAAGTGTCAGTAGTATGTTTCCGATTGTAATTGCACATTCTGGCCTATGTATATCGAGTTTCATCACCCTTGCATATGGAGCAGATGCTTTTGACCTTTCTATTCCCGCTTCTCTGTTCTGGAAACTCATCTCACCCACATGATGAGGAGTGATCTTGCTGTGTTAAAGGTATGCGGGAGTACGAAGAGTAACTCAGAACGGGCATGGAATTTGAGAATAGCCGTTCTAGAATGATCTACTGGCAACTGGACATTGATATATTTCAAAAGTCGATTCGAAGAAGCTGACTCAGTCACCAGCGGTCCATATCCATTACAAAAGATGAGACTTTGCACGAGCGGTTTCCTTGTGCACACGCACACACAGGCTCTATCTAGATCATGCCTTGGATAGAAGCAAGCTCTTGTTCTGAACTCTCTAAAATACCTGCCCGGGGTCGTATTTCGCAGCGATCTGCTTCAACCGCTGCTTTTTCGCTGTCCGTAAGAGGCTGAACAAGCTCTTTCCACTTCCTAGTTGTCTCGACCGATGTATAATCGTCTACTGCGTTCTCTCAGTTCATTGTAGTGCTCCACCCTAGATTGTAAGTTTGTACTTCGTTGCCACTTTGACTTACGTTTCAAGGAGTTGACTGAGGGGAAAAGGTAGGGACAACGAAGAAGAGTCACAAATTTAATGCTATGATTAGCTATGCCTGCCCCAGCAACTGACTTTGGCATGGGCTGAGATATAAAGGTTGAGTTGGTACCCGTAGCATTGTGTACCGCTTGCGCTTTCGGCTTCAAGAACTCGTGGACTTGTTTGTACAACCCCGCATTCACATATGTGGTCATGGCGTGATAATCATGTGTGTCAATTTGTCAGTCAAAAGTCTTAAAGAAAGGTAAACAGTAGCCTAAAGTCACCTTGCCCAACCTGCACCAGCAACGAAGCCTGACTGCTTCGTGAGCTCTACTCGAGTACTCCTTACAGCCTTCGCGATTGGCTGGACCTGCGAAATATCGTAGAACGACGTGAGAGCCTCTGTTCATGTCGTAGGCTCTGACCAGAAAACGCCAAGGAAAGCTGTGTCGATACCAATGAGAAAGTCGATCAAGCCTCTTGTGTCGGACTTACCCTCATTTAACCCTCTAGAAAAGGCATCTATGAACCCCGGAATCTATTCAAAACTGTAGTTCTCAAGCTGATACCATATTTTTCGGATTGGGACAGTGCACAATTGCATTTTGGTGACGATACCTGTGTGCACACCAGATGTGTAAGGGATGTTAGCACGGTATGCTTTCAGTCGGACTACAGGGTCATGAAATCAACGCGTGTCCATCTGAGCGTGCTCGCATTATTCGAGCAAAGGGGGCGCCAGTGAGTGAGGATCCAGTGACAGTTCAATGGGTCACTTACCGAAGTTTGGATCACGGCCTCCGAGCGCCCAAAACAGATCATTGTTCTTCTTAGCACTTACATTAATGACTGTCCCATCAGCTAGGATGACCTGCGATAGAAACATCACTCTTCGTGGCTCAAGGTGCGATCAGCACTTGGCAGATTCGATTTAAAATGTCTGACATTGTCTGCGGCCATGCCATACTTGCCAGACTAGTGACAAACCCCTCCTGCACTCAGTCAATCACCACGGATGATGTAAATTGGCATTTAATAGCAATACAAACCCCCCAGCATGGATTCACTAACTTCTAACTATTGGACCACGGCCTCCGATAACACTCAGACTATACTTGTCCAGATTTCCTAGACCTAAAGCCACTCAGCCTCAGGTCCAGTTGTTGCAACGCTCTTACCATGATTGATAGTAATAGAGTGAGGTCTTTTAAGTCGATCATAACATCGGGATCAGCAAGCGTGCATAATCCCGGGTTAGGAGGGTGGCTACCACTATGGATGGCAAACTTGGTTCGAAAGAATCTCCCAACATGCCTGACCTTAGCGATGTTCTTCCCAGTCTGCAGCCTGATGATACAAGTCGGATTCAACCAGTATGTTTCTGACCTATTGACCCATGTAAGTTGATACCCAGTGTGCTGTAGTAGAAAACGTTAAACTAACTAATTTTCTTGGACGATTTCGATTGTGTGCGGCACAGCGCTACGATACCTGCAGATTGAGGCCTCGGACTGGTAACTGAGGCATAATTTTATCACTCTATGATCCTACTGGTGATTATAGCTTTCTGATGAACAAATTCCTGGGATTTAAGCCTGAGTTATCAGCTTACAAGGAAGCGGAATGAACGCCTGCCGGCCGGGGTAAATCGCAGAACTGAGCTCTGAAGCTATCAGCCGTATGTTGTATCATGAACCGTGGCTGTACACAATACCTACTAAATTTCTCATTAGATGCAGCTAGAGCATATGAACGTAAATTAGATACTAGGAGAACGAGGAGTCTAATGGTGATTAGCAATGACAACATATCTGCTGAAACGCCCAAGTGGTTCTCTACTTGCCTGCTACAAACAAACTATTTTACGCAAGTCTAAAGTTTGCATGCATCGAAGTCAGTTTTTCTAATGCAAAAAATATATCCATAATCATAGTCAAGAAGAATGCACCAAGTTGCATCGACTCTATTGTAATAGGGGATGCCGGCTCTACGGAGCTCGCAAGATTCCGTATACGTCTAAGACCTGGGTTCCTTCTCCCTCAGCCTAGATTACCTCTTCTTTAACACAACCTTATGACAGGTATCAACATAAGAACAAGATCTTACTATCTGCCTGATCAGGATTCTTGTACAAGCCATGCGATCCCCAACCCCGTCTTAAAGGTTAAGGTAAGCTGTGCTAGAGTATAGATCGAGAACATCACGCAAGAAGTCTGTGTCTTGAGCAAAAGTCTTGGGTCGCATGCATATGTTGGCTGTGGGTAGTTTTTCGGCGCAGGATCTCTTGGTTCCCAATCTGAGGATTAGCGTTCTTCTGGAAGGCTCCTTGCAAAATAAACATCCGAATTTGGTTGCGACCTACGGATCGTGCATCACATCTATCATTTTCCCGAACTCTGGTTTGGTTCGCATTATGATCCCTTATGTCAGGATCCAGTCAGTCCATAATGCACAGTATCAGACTCCGATTCAAGATGCACACTTCCTACAGTTCCGGTCTGATGTCGACGTTCCTCTTGCATGTACTTTTTGGTGTTGCATACATTCGTCATCTGTATGCTGCTGGGAAGCTTAGACCCGCGCAATTGGAACTAGGATTGGCGTACGGGATCGCGATCATGTATGTTTTATCCGCGAGAAACACTTTTACATACGTGCCGCATGTCACGACTCTGTACTGTTTCTCGGCAGCTGAGATGCAACGTGGTGGGTGACCTTGCACTTAGCTGTTCTGGAACATCTGAAGCCCGCTTCAACTAACTCAACGGCGCCCAAACCACGATTTGCAGTCTGCTGTCGACTCAGTGTGAAGGATGACGGTGCATCAGAAACCCTGACACAAGAGCATGGTATAACTCATGCCTGTCGTGTTCGTATACCAAGCTTCAGTGGGTGAAAAAGCACTGCTTATACAAATCAACATTTAACGGACGGTTTCCGCGCCGCCTCAGATTCTGCTGCTCAACTTCCACAGAATGCCATGCACCTAAGCAAAGTCTCAGATATCTTATCGTGTATGTTGGATACTAAGAACCGTGATTAGAGATTTGGATATACGACAACATCTCTGGCCGGCTGCCCCGCATCCCTTGTCCATTTCATGATCTAGAACCATTAGATAGGGTTTCGAATTGGCTAATGCTACGTTCTGTGGCTCACTTTGCACTGATGACGGAACCAACGCAAGGGTGTCGCGTCAATACACACGTGTGGGTGCAGCGGCGAGTTTCAAGGATCGAGAACCAGTCATGCTGGCTGCACCCTTACAATGATCAATGGCTGGATTCACAGATGATTGGCCTTATAACCGCAGTATTTTGATTGGTACATAGTCTAAAAACATAAATTTCTAGTAGTCCCTAACATTGGAGACTGTCCACCGAGCTCAGGTGACGCTCTATTCGAGTTTCTACGGTATGTCTATGTTCACATAGTCATTAAGAAGCCAGATGTTATCGTGATCCTGCAAATCAACCGATCCCACTGTGCTAGATGAAGACCCTGTCTCAATCTCACCAAGGGGTTCTTCTGTGAGGTCGACGCAAGTGATGACTTGCTGACTCTGCGTTGAGTGTGTTTTTGGTCGCGGGATTGTGGATGGCGGTTCCACACCGCATAGATTGCCCGCACTTCTCGCAATGTATCTGTCGATGGCCCATGAGCCACGTGCGGCGTGGCGTAGAACCTCATTTTTTAGGCTCAATATTTGCTCATGCAGTACAGTCTCATCTGCCTTGAGTGTTTGGTTCTTGGAAGCGAGAACCGAGACGTCAGCAGTCAACGTCGCTGTATATTTTTTCCGACGCTGGCGACACTTCTCGGCAGCAACGCGATTCTTTTCGAGGAGAGATTCGCGAGAGACTGAAGAATGTGTTGGAGAAGAGTCCGAATCATGTAAATCGACGGCTGGAGGATAAAGTCTGGGTCTGCCTCGCTTGCGCTTTCGTAGCTCGGACTTGACGACAAGCTGCTGGTTGGTGTCCTGCGCCTTAACCAAACTTCCGGCCACGTCTTTTCTAACACCGTGATTTTCAGGAAGTGTTTGCTGGGTTTCTGTATGTGACAATGGATATTGCTTGAGATTGTGAACGTGCTCTGGGTACTGATTCGTCCAAAGGACTTCACTTCCTATCTGTTCCACAGGAATAGACGTTTCTCGGGCAGAATCACGACGTGGTCTGGATGAAGGGTAATTTTCATACTGCCGACAATACTCGCTTTCCTTGAGTGGATTCGATATCAAAAGATAGGGAGAAATGTTCAAACCCTGCTCTTGGCAGCTACTGAATGCAGTCCACTCTCCATGTGGTGGGCTGATGCATGTGCTATCAAAGCTCATCGGAACAATGCCAATAGAGTCGTATTGTGGTGGACCGGTCGCACTTGTGAACATCGAGTATCAGAGGTTGCTACCCAATTGCTCTTCCACAAAGTGTCCGGGTTCTCAGATAGAGACACACGAAGAACAGATAAGGGGTGAATGAAGATGATAGAAGACCAACGCAGGGGCGAGGGGTAACACGGAAAAATTCAGATAAGCCAGACGGACAGCTGATATAGGTTTCAAGGAACAGACTACCCAGTGCACGTTTTGCACTGGTTCGGTATTGCGTCGCGTGTGATCAACTAGCTGGACTGGCGAAGAGATCGTATGTTAAGCCACCCGATCCGCTATGTCCTGCGGTACCAAACTTCACGGAGATGCTCAACAGACGCCACGATGGTCACTGGACTTCGAACCTTGTCGAACTTGAGCGGCTCATCTCCTAGGGCTTACTGTTGTATTCGTAAAATTGTTCATGTGCGACATCGATGCCACGCATATATCGACACAACGAGACGATGGATGGAAGCTTCGCTATGCAGCGCACACAATACCATCTCAGAGAAACCACAGGCAGAACTGAGTTTCCCAATGACATATGTCACTGAGGTACAACCACGGTGTCAAAAACACTGCCAACGTGAATTTACACCGCGCTGCTGTGTAAATTAGACTATTTACACTGCACGCAGGTAAATTTATATAAAAGTATAGTGTAAATTACCTACCTTATATAAGAGTCTTATATAAATAATCTACTATTATATAGTCTATTAAGAATAAGTAAGTAGTA